>PVJD01018895.1:0-13100 GCA_004026545.1 Mormoops blainvillei | reverse complement strand
GTCAACTATTAATTTTAAAAGAGTCAGTTTGGGAGTGCTGCAGGATAGTCAGTAGGGCTGGGGGGAGGCAAGAGGTGGCCCGGGATGCCTGTGGTGGGGGGAGAAAAGAGAAGCCTCGAAAAGCTTGGAGGCAAAATTGCGCTTGTGGTCTTTGCATCCCTCCAGCCTTGAGCGCGGGAGAACACTTTTTAAAGACTCAGCTTGGAGGAAAGCCTCCGTCCCAGGGGAGGAGAGGCGTCTGCAGAGACCGCCGCTACCTGTCGGTGCGCCCCCCAACCCAGGCGCGCTCGCTTTTGTCCCCCCTTCCTCCCCCGCCCCCACCTTCTTATTGGTGCTGGTTTGCAGCGCTCGGCTCCTGCGCCTTCACTTCGCGTTTGAATCTGGCTCGCCCCTCCGTATTATGTCTGCACTCCGAAGGAAATTTGGGGACGATTACCAGGTAGTAACCACCTCGTCTAGCGGCTCGGGCTTGCAGCCCCAGGGGCCGGGCCAGGGCCCGCAGCAGCTTGTGCCCAAGAAGAAGCGGCAGCGGTTCGTGGACAAGAACGGCCGGTGCAATGTGCAGCACGGCAACCTGGGCAGCGAGACGAGTCGCTACCTCTCGGACCTCTTCACCACCCTGGTGGACCTCAAGTGGCGCTGGAATCTCTTCATCTTCATCCTCACCTACACGGTGGCCTGGCTCTTCATGGCGTCCATGTGGTGGGTGATCGCCTACACTCGGGGCGACCTAAACAAAGCCCATGTCGGCAACTACACACCCTGCGTGGCCAATGTCTATAACTTCCCCTCTGCCTTCCTCTTCTTCATCGAGACTGAGGCCACCATCGGCTATGGCTACCGCTACATCACCGACAAGTGCCCCGAGGGCATTATCCTCTTCCTCTTCCAGTCCATCCTCGGCTCCATCGTGGACGCCTTCCTCATTGGCTGCATGTTCATCAAGATGTCCCAACCCAAGAAGCGCGCGGAGACCCTTATGTTTAGTGAGCACGCGGTGATTTCCATGAGGGACGGAAAACTCACGCTAATGTTCCGGGTGGGCAACCTGCGCAACAGCCACATGGTCTCCGCGCAGATCCGCTGCAAGCTGCTCAAAGTAAGTGCGACCCGCCCCCTTCCCCACCTGGCAACCGCCAACCCTCCAACCTGAGAACCACCCCACCCCCTAGTCTTACCTTTCGCAACAGGTAAACTTCCTTTGGGGAGGGCGAAACTGGACGCTTGGGCAAGGAAAGTACAGTGAACTGTACTGTTATTTTCCCACTCGCTCTGGTGCTCTTATTTGTATCCATCATTCCGTTGTGCTTGTATCACTTTCTGGGCTAGTGACACTTAAGGTGTGGTGTTTCCTGGAGGACAGAGGTAGATGAGTCTGCCCTTTTTCTGCTTTACCTTTGCTGCTTTGCTCTTTACAACTCTTTTGATTTGTTGTCAATACTTTTACTTCCTTAAATTTGGGGTACTAAAACTGAGGACCTTTGACTTTGAAGAAATAGGTACTGAACCTACCCCAACTTTTACTTAGGGCTTTTCTTCCTTTCTTTATTGTTTCCCGCCCCCCTCCCGCCCCAAAAATATCAGCAGGTGGATTATTCCTCTACACCCAATAACGTTAAGTCTATCTATGGCCATGTTTTCAATGAGCACACAGACCCGAGAAACAGTTAATAAAGTGGAAGAAACAACACCTGGTTCTTTACATTTTTTAATTTTCCTAGAGAAGTATTTTGTGAAAGCTTGAGTGCTTTTCCTGTAGAGCCTCTTGTTAATTTTATTCTCAATTGCCTATTTCAATGAAGCCTTTGTCAATTACAGATTTCACTTGAAGCTTTTCAGCATCCATTAAAGAAGATTGCTTCCCTACCATCAGCAGTGTGAATGCTAAAACAAATTGCACAGAATGGTTATTAAAGCAAGGTTCATCTAGTCGTTAGAGGGCACTACGACAGACAAGAAGAGAAGCCCACCCTAATCACTCACCGAATTAGAGTCTGGAAACAAGATATAAGACCAGTTCTCTATGTGTTACTAACAATTCATGTTTCTGAGGGATCTACCTTAGGTAGTTTTCAAGGTTCATACATTTAAAAAGGGTAACCTCAAAGAAAATCTTGAAAATTTATCTCAGGTTTCATAAAGAACCAGTTTCAGAATTGAGCATTAATAAAATGAGAATCTGATAAATATATAAGTTGAGATTTTTGTCTTTGCAATTTCAATTTCCACTCTACGAGTATATATTGTTTTACACAGCCTAAACTTATGATGTAGTTAAAAGTAATCCAGTGTGTTTTTTAAAAGCTTGGCCCTTGTGTCATTTTCATTATTCATGTATAAGATCTTTCCCCAATTCCTCTTGACCGTGTTGCTTAGTAAATTGTTAGAATTAAAGCAGTTCAGCAGTCCTGCCATTCTACATCACATGCACATTTACTGTGCTATAGGTAGTGTATAAACTAAAGTTTGTATGGCAGAGTGGAAAAATTTTCAACCTGATTTTGATGAATATGTTCATGAAGATAGCTATAAATAAATAATTTGAATAGATCATATTTTGTATAATTAACTTCAATGAGCTGCATACATTTTTTATTTAAACTTAGCTTAGCGTACTGTGTCGTTGCCCACTGTCTGAACTAAAGGAGTTGTATGGATCAGGCTAAGCAGTTGTGTTGTAGACATGTTTATTGCAGTGGTATTTGTTGTATCTGCCTGTTTCTCTCTAAATAGAACAAGATGTACAGTCTCTCTCTTTATATTAGGCCTACCGTGAAGATAGAAACACTTTGTTAATACAGTGCAGAAGTCTCTGTCAAGGGATCCATGTTTATGTGTCACTTTTTAGATTCTTATTGAAGGAGTAAATTACCATATTGATTGGTCTATTGGAAATATAAAATTAGACTTTAAGGATCATTTTGCATGCTGTTCACAGGTTTTTCAAACATATAAACTCATTAATGAAAACAAGTATCCTTTTAAACCAAAATATTTTTAGATGATTTTAGAGTTCATTAAATTTTATTTTAACAAAGCCAGAAATAATTAGAATTAACCTATATACCAGGTTTTTTTTCTGTTTGTTTTTTGTTCTGTGCTCCCCCCGCCCCCCACAGGTACAATGAATCTGAATTATTTAGTCTCTACGGTGGTTCAGAACATTGATAATAATTTCTATGTATAGGATCACGTACCACATATACCCTAAGGAATATCCTGATTAAAAAAATAAAAATAAAAAGATTTGTTGTGTTGGCAAATTTGGATCAAGGTGCTATATCAACACAAGGTGATGAAAAAATCTACTTAAAATAATACATAAAATATTCCTATTAAATTCTGTGCTTTTGATTTGTTGGGAAGCTATCATTGTTAGAAGTTAAAATGATTGACAAGTTGCATCAATTTATACTTAAACAAAATTATGGTGAAATTCTCTCTGAATTTTGAGAAGCAAGGAGTTGATTAGTTGCAGCTCTTCATCCAGCCAGTTAGTATAGTTTGTTTGAAGTTGATTTTTCTTGTAGCCTTGGTAATTAAAATGAATTCCCATAGTTCCTACATCTTTTCCTTAGACTTCATTAAAAGGAGTCATGTTTTTTTAGGGAACTGATAACATTCAGCTAAGTAAGGTGGGAGATTTCCTTTTAATAAGTTTCTGTTAGTTATTTTTGTTAGGGACTGTCATGAAGTGACCTGAAACAACCAACTATATTTTTTAAGAGAAGCTATGCCAAAATCATATAGTAATACTATATTGATATCAGTCTTACACAGTCTTCTTGTTAAATATCACTATGCATATTCAGTTTTCTCCTAAAACCCCTCTTTGATATTTCAAATAATAGATTTATGTATCCTTAATTCAGAGAAATATTCAGAATTTTAAGGAACCCAAACCCATTATATTTAATGGTACTAACTGTAGTTTATGTATGTTATTCCTGTTACCTAATTTAATTTATTCAGGGTGGGGCAGAAGTAGGTTTACAGTTGTGAGTATGTGAAACAGTTTACTCTTATATTATTAATTAATTACTGTATTATTTTCCTTGCAAACAACTGTAAACCTACTTTTGCCCTACTCTATTTTTCTATTGCTGTTTTTTCATTTGTTGGGTAAAATTTTATTTTTCAGTGTTAATATAAAATATCTATTTAATGACTACAAGGCACCTTCTGTTCTTGGGAAGATTTAAGAACATGGGCATGACTTTTTAATCCTTGCTACTATAAAAATTCTCATGCATGTTTCTTTTGAAATCTCGAAGTTTTGATGGAAGTTTTTATAAATAACATCTCTGCACAGTTTTTTGTTTTTCACTTATAAGAAAGCAAAATTTACTTCAACTCTATTGCTGTCTTCTGAGGTTGCAAATACTGAAATTTATTTCTCTATTCAAGTATAGATTTTCCAATGTTATGCTTGGAGTAGTTGGTCCTATTTCTCCTCCAAAAATGAAAAAGGAAAAATTAAATATAAAATAAAGACTATAATGTGAAGCTATTTTTACATTAAAATGTATGTTCATTAGCTCTTTTGAGATGAATATTCTACTTTTCCTCTTTTGTCTCCATGTTGACTTTTTATTAGAATTTTCAATTCATTTTATTTGTCTTCTTTCTCTTTTTAACCTAAAATATGGGGCCTAACGAATAGGATAGTTATGTTAAATTAATATAGCATGTAGTTGGAAGCTTTAATAAAAATACCTGGATTAGGAAGTTGAAGTAAATGGCTGAAATGCTGGACCTTGTAATTTACTGTTGGGTATAAAGGATTTGGAAATTTCCCTTACTCCTTTCTTCAAATCTAATGCTAAAGGTTGATCACCCTAGATTTACATCGTATTAAGGGAAAATTTAAATAATATTCTTTGATATATTATTCAAGAATTTATAAACTTATAATTCAGTAGCCATCATATATATGGCATGTAGGCACTCAGTTAATCCTTATTTACATAAAATAAACATAAAATCAACCATTGTTGGATCTTTATTTTGAAATAAAGCGATAAGGATAAACTTTTTCTCATGAAAGTGTAATTTTATTTCTTTATATTTTTATTGTAGACAGTCTTTTTCCTTCTTAGGAGATCAACTGTGCAACCCTTAACTTTCACTTATTATAAAGTAATGCTGTACAGTCATCTAGTGTATCACGTACATTATCTTTGTACTCATTCTTTAAATTCTTAATCTATATGGATACTCAAAATTGGGTGCTATCTGGTTTTCTCAAGTAATTTGCTCAAGTGAAGATGCAAAATTAAAAAAATTATTGTCTGAAAAGCCAATAAACTCTTTATCTTCATAGTCCTAATATTTTGTTAAACTTTTACCACAATGATTTCTGGACACATGCTTCCGGGAATTTTTTTTTCATAATCTATTAGTTTGTCTTCATTCCATACCTTGCACTTAAATGCAATTACGCTTTTGACTTTGTATGACCTTATTTTGTATGACTGACTCTTTTCACTGATTGAGCTAGGGCAATTTGCACTGTGGTTTTAATCTTGAAATAATTAATTAACTTCTTACAAAAATTATACCCACAAATAAATATCTATCACCAAAACATTTTTTCTGAACATCATATGAGCTGTTAATAAAAATTCTCAAGGAGTCTAGAGCTAAGACTCTCAAAATTCTTGGGGCTATATCCTATAATGTGGGTGGTTTTTTAACATAGATTATGACTTTGTTAAAAAAAAATAAGTCCCATTTAGTTTAGCTTTGCTTTATCTCAAGTACAATAATTCCAATAGATACAGAACTTGTGTTCTTTTTAAAATCTATAATTGTTATTATTTTTAAAAATAGTAGTGATATGTTGTTTGTTTTGTTTTGGTTCTTTATTTTTAATATAATACTGAAAAGTACAGGGTGGCTTGTACTCAGGAGAATACAGTGTGAATAGAAATAAGAGACATAAAGACCCAGAAATAAATAGTGGTAGGTAAGGAGAAACGATAAATAGATGAAGGAAAAAGTGTTTGATGGACTTAAGAGCATTTGTGAGTAGGAGGAAAATGTGGATATAAGATATAAATTCTGTCCACAGTTATTATAAGTTCCATAAAGAACTTCCAAGGAATTGTAAAGTTGTTCTTTCATTTGAATGGTATAAAAGCCTCACATCATTTATTACAACACAAACTACATTCCATTCCATGAGGTACTCTCTTTTTATAAAGTGGACATATTTTGATGGGTTAAGAAGCTTAGCATTAAAATTCTTTATTTTAGACTTGATGTTGGTCATCATTGTTTCCACTTGAGTATTGGTGGAACTGTCAGCTTAAAGAGTCAAAAGAAATGTACAGTTTAGCTGTAGGTGGTCCAAATAAAATTATCATCCACACACTTCTCTACCAGGCTTTAGTTTAGGTCTGATTTCAAAAACCACTGTCAGAACTGCTTTGAGTCACAAGGCATTTTTGTGTGCCTTCCCCTGGTACTGGCCTTCTGGCTCATTTTCTAATTTGAGCTTCTAGAGAGTACTCTGACCTCATTCCATGTGTTTTCTTCTTGACTTCAGCATATATTCAACACACACACACACACATTTAAAGAAGAGAAGTGAAATTACCTCAGAGAAAATCACGGGGAGGTGGTAGGCAAGAATGGTCGTGCCTCCTTCCTTTTGCTTTCTTCCCCTTTCCTGACCACTGGTCCTCTGCCTTTTTGCAGTAGAGGCTTGTGGGAGGTGATGGGGTGTGGGTCAAGCTTTAGAATACGACAGAGGTAAATCTCATGAGTCAGATGTTAGTGATTAAATTTTCACTTTATTCGTAATTCCCTGAGCCTCCCTTTGAACTAGGAAAAAGCACAGTGGTTATAATTAGAACAGAGTGTAGGTTAGAGAGATGGGAGAAAGATAACAAAGAGATTGATTGTATAGAAGTGTGTTCTTGCTGAATGAGTGTGAACAACTGGGCATGAATGTCCCAGAAGGAGGTTGGCCAAAATGTGGATCTGCTTATGCCAGGGCGGTTCTAAATGTGTGTGTGTGTGTGTGCGCGCGCGTGTGCATATATTTTTGAACAAGTACTCAACAGGCTTCCATTTGTAATATGAAAGTAAAGTACATGACAGAGGACTGTCATGATAGTCCCTTCTAGGCCTCTGTGACTTGAATCCTTTCCACCTGTAGTCAGCATCGTAATTAATTACCTTGTAGGCCTTTTTTGGACTATCAGCTCAGAGTCATTTGACATTAGCTCCTTCTTTGAAATTAATACCTACCCGTGACTATAAAGTGAGGAACAAGTTTTAAAATCTACACATACATTTATGTGCATATAATTAAAAATGTGTATGAGAAGTGCTACTTTTAAATAGCAATATTTTCCTTAGGAAATATAACAAATGATTTTCACAATCTACCTTGTACATTATTATTTCAAAAATCCATGATATTCTAATTATAATTTTTTGTAGAGTAAGGATAAACAAACTTTAGATTTCTTTGATTTTTCTCTTAACACCCAGCATTTGTTATAATTTAGTCAACTAGAAAGCCTTTCAAATGGCAGAAAGATCTTTATTGCCTTCCCCAAATTCCATACAATTGAAAATAAAAGTATCAAATCTACCTCCAGTTCTAGTGTTTTCAAATTATGTTCTAAATTTTAAAAAATTACCAATTTCCCATGAATTTCCTTCCACCTCTTTATGCTTTCTTATTCATTCAATGATTTTATGATTCTAAGTGATTATTTCATCAATAGAAGTCAACTTGAGTTGTCCAGCCTTTAGAAATTCAATAATCTACTTCATCAGTATCCATCTTTGGCAGTTGTTTTGAATGATTGTTGATCTCCATCATATCTGATTATACATTTTTATCTGGAAAATGGTTATGGTTCTGTGTTCTCTTTGAAATTAGGAGGTTTATAAGGAGATAATTTGGCCCTTCAATAGATTATTCTATAAATGGAAGATTTCTCCTTATATCAAAATTATTAAGATAACGTATTAAAGGTTAAATTAGATTTTATCTAAAATTTCTTCTGCCTATTATTAAAATTTCTGGGCAGATATGGTAATCAATAGTTAAATAAAAGAATCAGAAACTGATGCAATATCAAAGCTGCTGATTTATTACACATTCAAGGTAAAGATCATGGTTTAATTTTATAAAGGCACATGTATGACTCCTCTGTTTCTTCTTTCTTACACATGTGTGCATATCACAGTTCCTGAACAAAAGCTCTTTCCTTCTGCTTATACAAGTCAAGAGATTTGAAACTAACTGAGCATTTTCCCCCCTTTGCCCCAGAAAACTCTGGAATTGCATCAGAATTAGAAAAACCTCGATTAGAATTTCCTGTAAGCCTAGAGTAGAAGTGTGTGCTTCTGAAAACATGATTGTGTAGGCATATGTAGGCATATGTAGGTTTCTGGAACATCTTAAGAATTTTGTTGAGCACTGATGACATAACCTTCCTCTAACCTCTAGCTCAGACTTTAAACAATCCCACGACTTCAAGTATCTTCCACGCTAAAACTATATCCTTCACTCTTATAAATGGAAAAGTGTCTTATTTAATTTACAGTGATTTATGAGCTCTCAGTCTATCACAGAGCGAAAGAAGAAAACAAAAATCAGGGAGGTTAGCATATATACAGTTGAAGTATTTGATGGCCTAAGTAAAGATGACCTGAGAGATAAAATTGTGGATGTATGTAGTGTCTCGGAGTCCTTTAAAGGAAGGGTAAATTAGATAGTATCCACTGGGAGATAATTTCAGTGAATATGCAGGGAATTTTACTTCCCTGAAAAATATATAAACATGGAAAACATCTTTCAAAGAGATACGGTGTTATACTTTATCCAAAGTGTCAGATAATATGTATAGTTGTCAACTTTTTCTTACAAAGACTTGGATAGCACATAAAGCTTTGAAGGGGAGGGAGTTAGGTATACTTTTGAGAATATAGGACAGATTTTTTTAAACATTAAAAGGTATATGGAGTTTGAATAGAGTATGTTCATGCATATTAAGTCTAAATGACCTATCTATGAATTACCTGCTTTGCTAAAAACAAAGTATTTTATACTCTAGGTTGGCATTCTTTTCATAGGCTGCCTATTTCCAGGCCACTTCTTTACATAGGTTGTTGAATGATCAGAGAGTGTAAAAGTTAATTGCTTACTTGGAAGCTTTTAGAATGAGGCACAGGCATAAATAACAAATATATATATATAAGGAAGATGAGCTTTAATTTTGAGACACATATATAATCATTATAAAAATGTATCTCCTTTAGGGAAAATGATTTTTAAATAAATGGGAAATTGAGTTTTTAAAGAATTATTTTTGGGAACACCTTCATTTACTGCTGAAAAAGCTGAGCTTAGAATAGTTAGTAAATGACCCGTTTGCTCATTAATTATAAGCATCAGAACACCACCTTGTGTTTATATAGCACCTGTTTCTTAGTAGGAGAGAGAACAATGACACAGGTTTCTGTTTTTATTTGTATTTGTTTCCATTTTGGCTTTTTACTATGCTGTACTAATCAATACTTGTTATACAACTGTGTAGCTGGAAAGATGCTGGTCTCATCCATGTTTTAATGATTTGAGGATAGGTTTAGAAACATAGGTGACTTCTACTGGTTTAGAAATACCTAGTTTTATCTAACATTGGTTGGTAGTGGAGCTGTTTTTATTTTTGCACTTTCAGGATTTTCCATGGATTTTTCTTTATCAGTAATATTTGTCTTTTTTTTAAATGAACTATTTACAAGGTGGAGAAAAAAATAGCCTCAGTGTTTTCACTGGATCTTTTTTCCACACAAGTAAAATTCCTGAGTGTCGTCAGTTACAAAGTAGTCTCTGTAATTGACTAATTCTGCTGTTGAGACTCTTTGTAGCAATTGCTGCCTTAACAATCCCCCACCAATTTGAAACTCCTGGTCCTGTTTTACCCTGGAGGACATCTTGCTAAGCCACAGCTCTTGGTGTTTTCACACTCATTTACTCCACATAAAAAGCCAATGTATTTTTTGCAGTTTTGAGAGTAAGGATCTTGTCTTCAAACTACCACTTCATTGGACAGACCTGTTACAGATTCTGTTTTATTGAATTAGCTTTGCAAAGAACCTCTAAAAATGTATTGGATGTTTCCAAGCCCTGTGTGGCAAATAGCAAGCCATCCCTGCCTGCTCCCCCACCCCCAGCCCCCAACCAAATAAATTTTTCTGTATGCAACTTTTTAACATAACCTTCATTTTATCAGCATCATTATATGTTAAACTTTAATATTTGTTTATACGTCTGTTATAAGTAACAGATACAGAATATAAAGTGCAAATGTATATAAAAGAAATAAAGGTTTACTTTCACAGTTTGCTAATTTTAAATAGTTATATTTAATTTTCTTTCAGAGTTTAGCAAGCAAGTAATGTATTCAATTAAGTTTACAGTGATTTATACTGATACCTAATGCTACTGCATTAGTAAGTTTTAGTAAACCTTAAGTCTATCCAGTATAGGTTATTAAATTGCATTTTGATTTAAAAAACTTCAGTTTAGTGTAATTTTGTACTCTGTTTTAAAATTAATAAAATAGAGAAGTGAAAAACTTTAATGCAGTTCATTATTAGGATTTTGAAAGCCATTAGCTAACAGCATCTGCCTTTTATTTTTACTGTGAACTGTTGTGTACATAACAGAATTTAATATGATAACGTCTTTTCTATTCTAGCTTATGTGTATTTGTTATTTTTCAAAAGTCCTGGAAAACAATTTATTAAGTTTTGCTTTGTAATAATGAAGTAAATCTCTTTTTCAAATATGACCAACCTTTTCAGTTTTAACAAACTCCACAAGAATTGCCTGCTTATTTGCTTTGTGAGAAAAAATTCTGGCCTGCAGTGAGTTATCATGCGGTGATTTATGTCAAGCAGTAGCACATGTACATTCAGTTGCACAGTTTGTACTAATGGCCATTGTTGGACCAGGCATTTCTCCAAAGCTTATGAGTTAGGGAATGGTAATTATAGTAGGTCATATATTATAAATAATGCATGGATATTTCATATGAGCTATGTGGGATTTCGGCCCATTTGCCAGAACATAGCTGCATAATGATTTGTTTGGAGTTTGTGTCAGATGATTGATAGCGCAGAATGTTGGCAATGATGTAAATTACTGTTAGAGTGCTTTGAAAATTTCAGTACAAGTGGTGATTTCTTCTCTTTTTCTGTGTGCTTGTCTAGTCTCGGCAGACACCTGAGGGTGAGTTCCTTCCCCTTGATCAACTTGAACTGGATGTAGGTTTTAGTACAGGGGCAGATCAACTTTTTCTTGTTTCCCCCCTCACGATTTGCCACGTGATCGATGCCAAAAGCCCCTTTTATGACCTATCCCAGCGAAGCATGCAAAGTGAACAGTTCGAGATTGTCGTCATCCTAGAAGGCATTGTGGAAACAACTGGTGAGTAAAAATGGAGCTATGCCATCAAGTTTCTTTATTTCATAATGACATGCTATTATATGCACCATACTTGTGGTGAATTGGGTTAAATTTCTCAGTTCACAATAATGAAAGCAATGACTTGCCTCTTATTTCTTCATAATATTAAATTGATACTACTTTTAATATGACGATTTGCTGTGGTGGTGATTACAGATGTAATATTAAATCAGGAATACTCACTGCAAAAAAAGAAAAAGGGCAACTGAGAGGTCTCCTTAGAAATGATTATGATGTTTTGTTTTTATTACAGTCTTGGATTTTCAGTAATCACATTTTTTCTTTAAAGATTTAAGGTTAAAGTAAGTTCGGCGTAATTAGTGAGCAGCCTGAACTCAGCATGCACACTCTTGCCTAGGGGATGGTGATTCAGGCTGTCGAAGATAGGGCTTTGATATGCTACTCCGTGCAACCTCAGTGGAAAATTTCCTCTGTGTATGTGTGTGTGTGCGCGCGCGCATGTGCGAATACATATGCCGGTGTGGGCATATCCGCTAAAGCAGCATTTTAATTTCAAAGTGGGTCAGGAGATTCCCCCAGCTGAACCTTGACCAAAAATATTTTTGAAGGCTATTTTTCTTTTTTTTCTGCTTTGAGATAAGCCGCAGGCTATATGTTAATTTGCTAAGATGCAAAGTAATGTTGGTGTATGCCCCAAATATAATTTGCTACTCTTGTCAAAAGGAAAGAAACAATAAATCAGAGTATATTGTTTGGAGTCTAAACATTGTCCAGGTGGTTTGGAACCTGATAGGTGTCTGAGATAAATAATATAATATCAACATAATTATATATACATATGTATGTATATATGTGTATCTTAATTGAGTTTTACCCTTTCTACAAGTAATGAGAAAGCAAGACATATTTTAGCTCTCAACTTTTTAACCAATATTATTTTAACAATCTTAAAATGCTAGTTACTATGTATAAGCTATAGGATTATTTAGAGTAACATTGGCAGTAACATGGAAACATTCAAGCTTCACTCCAAGGTGGGGTACTTTATATAAGTCAAATATCTCTCACCTTGGTAGGAAGCTTTGTCTAAGGAGCAGGGGGAAGAAGGCATTGTCATTTTTCCACACCTGTTCCATAACATCTATCTGAAATTTGGCTCTCATGCTTAATCTCTATAAGCTTCTTTTCTTTCTCTTTAAAGTAAGAATCATAGAGAAACCACCTTGAAAACTGCTTGTCATATTCTAACATTTTATTAACAGTAATTGATTTAGTTTAAAAATTAAGGTTTTTGCCCTGACCAGCATGGCTCTGTTGGTTGTCATCTGTAACGTGAAAGGTCGCTGCTGGTTGACCTCCTGGTCAGCGCACACGCCTGGGTTGCAGATTTGGTCCTAGGCTGGGGTGGCACATGTGAGAGGCAACCAATCGATGTTTCTCTTCATCCCTTTCTCCCTCCCTTGCCCTCGATCTAAAAATAAATAAATAAAATCTTTAAAAACAGAAATTAAGATTTTTAAGAGGAGTAAGTACATGTTTAACTCATTGATCTATACCTGAAATTTGATTTCTCTAGACTGTTTTGTGGTTTAGGTGCTCTATTTAGTTTTCTAACTTAAAATTTAAATGATACCATAGTGAA
>PVJD01018894.1:0-13105 GCA_004026545.1 Mormoops blainvillei | reverse complement strand
GGTGACGACTGTCAGCTGAGGGTCCAGGA
Source organism: Mormoops blainvillei (assembly GCA_004026545.1). Taxonomy (NCBI): domain Eukaryota; kingdom Metazoa; phylum Chordata; class Mammalia; order Chiroptera; family Mormoopidae; genus Mormoops; species Mormoops blainvillei. Next base: position 13,076 of record PVJD01018894.1, on the reverse strand, counting down.
GCACAGGGTGGGACCACCTCAATCTTGAAGCACTTGGCCTTCAGAACCACACGGTGATGCCGCCCGGGTGTCCTGCTGGGAGAGGGACACTCTCCAGGCTCTTGTGAGCGGGGACAGGCGCCATCTGGGGAGTCGCACCTGGAGCAGGGAGGTGCTGGGCTGGGGACAGGTCTCCTGGGTCAGCTAATGATTCTGGGGGCAGCCTGTACCCCTGTGCCCACACGGGTCCCTGTGCACAGGTACACGCGTGCACACATGTGTGGCACGTGTGATGCCAGGTATTTCTGCACTTAACCCACGTATTTCAAAACACAGTGACCCCCCGCCCTACCTGCCAGGGAAAGTTCTTTCGGAGCTCGCCCACCCCCAGCTGTGCGGTCGGCTGTCTCTGGCGTCCGAAGCGGAACTCCCTGGGCCTGGGCCTGCAGCCACCACTGCGGGAGACACCGTCCCCAAGATGGGGCCACTGAGCCCTGGTCGACGGGGCGCTTTCTCAGTGTCAGCACACGGCCACTTCCCAAAGCCATACACGTGGCCCCGTGACCAGAAAAAAAGGAATAAAGAAGCAACCTGATAAAACCGGGGTCAAAGGACAGGAAACCGCCTTTGCCTTCCACACTGGACGGCTGCTCTCCGTTTTCTAACGATCGTCTGCCCAGCACAACACGGAACGTGCCTGGGAGACAGATCGGAACCGCGGGCCCTTTGCAAACACGCTGAACCGCCGCCGAGGAGACGGGGCTGACCCCTCAGCGGGGGGCCGGCCGAGGTAGGGAGCTTTCGCTCAAGCACCAGCTGAAGTGGATGGAAACTCAGAGGCCCTTTTCTCAGGACTCAGAGGGGAGGCAGGAAGCTAGGGTCCCAGGTGCCAGCAGCCTCCTGGTCACGGCCACAGCCGGAGGCTGACCCCCAGCTCAGAGCCCCTCCTGTGTGACCACACATCCAGCCTCCTGCTCCGGCGGCCGGCTCCCCGGTGAGCAGCCAGAGCCCGCGGGCCTCCCCGACCTGGGGCCCGCGGCCAGCCGCGTCCCCACTCACACAGGCAAACCGCCTCCGCCCAGTGGGGCCTGGCCCAGAGCGCCGGCCGATCCAGGTCCTACCGTCCCCTGCCCTGCAGAGAAGGGGCAGGGGCAGGAGCACGGAGGGGGCGCGGTGGCCCGGGCTGAGGTATCATTTTACAGGCGGGATGGATCTGCTTAGTGGTGAGTTTCCAAAATGAAACCAGAAACCGGGTTTCACGATTTGAGCTCGATAAAGATTCCCCAACCGCCCGGGAAGCCAGGCTGTGCCGCGCTGGTAAACGGCGTCCCTTCTCGCCAGACCCGCGGATCGCGCACACAGCCGCGGGGAGACATCGGTTGCACCCACAAAGCTGAGGGGTGGGGCGGTCTATCTCCTGGGGGCATCGTCTGGGTAAGATGAAACCTGATGTAGCAAACAAGAGAAGCAAAGTTCACGAAACCAACAGAGATCGGCTTTTGGCAAAGCCCGTGCACCGCTGTTCCGCATTTTGGGCCGCCGGATGCCAAATCGTAACAGCTCCCTTTGCCAGAGACCACGCGAGGTCAAGCGAGGACCGTGGAGAGCCCGGGATTTGCCTCTCAAAGGCACGGCGCTGAAATCTATTCTGAGTTTTTGCAAAACAAGCGGCCGTCCGGGCCTCCCTCGCGCCCTCCATCTTTTCCCCTTTGACCTTTCCCTTTTCACTTGAAAGCCAGCGTCCCAGCCTCATTCCCACTGCCGGCCCCCAGCTCCAGGCCCTGCCCCGGCGGGGCTGGGCAGAACCCGGGTGTCAGGACAGAACCCCAAGGAACGTGTCCAGGACCAATCGCTGTCCTGCCTGCTGCCCGCGCCGGGGACCTCACAGGGACACCCAGCCACCAGTCTGGGGAAACAAGCTCCCAGCCCTCCCCTGGGTCGGAACATACAGAGAGGGCCCCTGGGGTCCGCGAGCAAGTGCCAGGCCTGACCTCCGAGAGCCTCGGAGGCCCCGCCCCCCCCCACAATGAGGAGCCACTCTGGGACGGCCCTGGCGCCTCACTGCCCCTGTGCCTGCGCGCCGGCTGCCCCCACCGTCAACCCGCCCCGTCCCCCAAGCGGCGCGGGCAGCCTCGCCTCCGTCCTCCCCCTCCCACAGCATCTTCCCTACCAGCCGAGGTCAGCGCTAGAGCCTCTGCTCCCCCACCCCCAGCCGCCCGTCTCCCGAAGAGCTTGAGCGCCAGGGGACGATGCTATGTCTCACCCGCCAGCATCCCTGGGCTTCCGGAGCACCCCTGCCCGCAACCCACGCGTGGCTGTCGAAGCCTCGCCAGGTGCTGAGTGGACTTATTTCCAAAGGGGCCGTGCACACGGGCTCCGAACGCCCTCCACGAGCCCACAGATAGCGACCTGTCGCTCACTGAGCAGGTGCCGCCCGCCCCTCAGGCCTCACCCTCTCCGCCTGTACAATGGGTCCACCTGTGCCTGTCCCTCTGTCCCCCACAGCACAGGAACAGAATCGGTCCCCAAGAACTAGGACAGGCCCGTGGAGGAAGGTGCCCAGAGGCAGCTGGGGCCCAGCGGGCAGACATTGTTCCCAGCCTGGCCAGGCGAGGGCCCCGGGGCCGGCTGCCGCCTCCGCCCGACCTGGGCCGGGGAAGGGAGGCCACAATGGGCCCCTTTCTCCCGTGTTGATTAAGGCAGCTCACTGTGGAATATTTAAGCCGCGCATATTCCCAGACTGCGAGGCGGGGCGGGGCTGACCTGAGGAGGCCAGCCCCCGATCAATGCGTAATCAGATAACCGCCGCTCTCTACGGGCTTTGAGAGAGGATCAGCCACTCACACTCTAATTCCTCGTGCTAATTAAGCAGCCTGTTAATTGCTCTCGGGGCTCTAATGCCTGTCATTATGCCCGTAACAGCCCGTGACAGCAATGGGGCTGGGGCTCGGGGCCCACAAAGGAGCCCGGCCCTTAATGAAGCCGGCGGCGCTGGGATGGACCCACACCACCGGCCTGACCCAGCCAGCACAGCTCCGCTCCGGGGGCCCCGGCGGGCACGGCACCCCTCACGCCGGAACTGGCCCGACAGCAAAGGAAGGCTGGGAGGTGTTCTTCTCCTTAAAAAACTGCCTGGGCCGGAGACCCGCATAATTGCTCCCTAAAACTCACGGCCTCCCCGAAACCGTTCCGGGCGCCAGCCACAGTCTGTGTCAGGCCAGCTTTGCCCAAGTGCGGGTCTCGCAGGGCTGGCTACTCGGCCCTTCAGAGTTGCTGGGCATCAGGGACCGGTCCGGAGGAAGCCGCCTGGCCTCTGGGGCCTCAGTTTCCTCTGCGTGACCTGGTGGGGACGGCGCATACCTCAGGAGGTCACAGGATACCCGAGGGGCCGAGCAGACTCCAGCTGGGGAGAACACAGGCGGCAGCCCTTCCTGCAACTGTCCCCTCCTTCCTCCACCTCCTCGTCAGCCAGCACCAGGCGCGGTCTCCTGGTCCACCTGGTCGGCCCAGGCTGCGCGTAAGAGCCTGGATCGGCCCCAGCGGTTGGTCAGAGGAGGAAGTGCTATCCGGACCAGGTGGCCTGTGGCGTGCTCACCACTGGCCTGTTGCCGTTGGCCGCCGCTGCCACGTGAGAGCCATTAGGTCCAGAGAAGCTCGGCTCTGGGTGGGCTGCGAGCCACAGAGAACACCGAGGGGTCGGGGCGTCTGAGCGAGGGGGAGGGGTGGAGGGCTGGCACCAGGTCCGGCACGGGTAAAGACCTCCCCACCTGGCCGAGGTCTCCCCTGAGGTTGAGAGGGGTTGAGTCACGGCACTGCCTCGAGGCCAAGCAGGGATGGGAGCCCAGGAATGAAGGACAAGACAGCCCTCGCTGGCCTTCCCGCCCAGGGCCCTGGCAGTGGGCCGGGTGGCCGGGCAGGGCTGGGACCCGGCAGTGGCTGCCGGGACAGGTGGAGGGCCCAGCTGGGGCTGCCGCCCTGTCCTGCCCTAGCTGCTGTCCATGACTGGGCAGTGGGTCACGTTTGGAGGTCACGCGTGCACACAGCTCCCCGTGAAGGTCGCCGTAGGCCTGGCCAGGCTGACAGCTGCGCAGACAAGCCCGTGGGAGCTCACCCCTCCGCCCGGCCCCTGAGGCCAGTTCCCGGACCCTGGGCTTCTCACGTGCAGCTGATGCCGGGAGACCCTGCCCCTGCCTGGTCACCAAAGGCCTCAGAGTGAAGACGGAGCCACGCCTGTCCCCTGTGGGGCTCCACAGGGGTCACGTGCATCCTGCTTCAAGACCGTGACAACGCCACCACGACTGTCACCACGCTGGAGTCGCAGAGCGACGCCCCCCCAGGAAGGCCCCAAGGGCTCCGGCCACTCTGCACCCACACCCAGGGCCTATCTCAGCCTCCCCGCCTCCCTTGGGGGTTCGAAGATCTGACAGACGCCTGGAGACACGTGGCTCTTGACGCGTAAACAGGGGCCGCGTGCCTGGGCTCCCAGACGCGACACCCTAATGGCCCTCGGCCCTGGGGCCCGCTGCTCCCCGTCTGGGCTCTGGGAGGGGCCCTGGTTTGAATTTGCAAGGCAGGGCTGGTTTTCATTCCCGGCAGCCGCCTTCCCAGACCCCTACAGGAAGATTCAACTTGTTCAAAGTTGAAATAAAATAAAATACAACAGCATCTCTCTGCCCCCTTATTAGATTAAAAATTCTGGCCAGTAAGGGAAGCCCCTAAATTTGATTTCCTTTCCTGGGCGGATTTCGGCGGCGGGGGGCTAAATCTGGAAAAAGGCAGGAGTGTGGTATTTGTGGGGTCCAGACGGTTCACTTTTTTCACTCATATAATGGTCCTTTCTTCCCCCTGCCGGCACTTGAGTTTTGTTTATTCTGCCCAAACCCCAAACCCCTCCACATGCTGCTCGGAACTGCCGGGGGGCCCCGCGCCGGCAGGGGCAACGCCTCTCAAAGTCAGGGTCGTGATAAACTTCAAGGCGGGAGAGGGCCAGCTCCTCCGGTCAGACATGGGCCTTTCCAGGGAAACCTGCGGACACTCGACGTTCAGGGCTGGTCCCACAGGGGCCTCACTCGCCCCGCAGCCACATCGGACGGTTGGGCCGTGAGGGGCCACAGTTGGACAAAGGGGATTATTGGCACAGAGAGTGTCCGGCAGAGGTATCGCAGGGACTGATTAGAAATAAGTAGTGTTTCGTCTTTTCCCACACGAAACGGGGGGACGCGCAGGCGGGCCGGCGGGTCATCCTGGCCGTCCTGTGGCCGCCCTTTGGCCGGGGCCCATCCTCAGCCCCCCGACCTCCTCAGACACCACGTGCAGGAAGGGGGCTCCGCGGCTCCCTAATAAGATCCATATTCTGCCCAGTGCGCGTTTAATATAAAAGATCTGGCGGTACCCGCCACCCGCGCTGCTCTGGTCCAACTGAAGGGCCTTTGTTCGGGGAGATTAGAGCAGGGTTCGCTTTCATTTTTCATGAGGTTCCACTCACTGCATCAGCCGTCCTTCCCTCCACACCCCGCCCGGCCCTCGAATTCCAGGGGTCTGCGCCGCCTTGGGCACAGGGTGCTGCCGGCCCGAAGGGAGGCCTGTCCGGGGCCCACCGAGCAGGGCCAGGCAACAGGCGACCGTCCGGGCCCTGGCCACCGACCCCTAGGCTGCACGGTCACACTGTGGCCCTGCCCCCGTCCCTTAATCAGCCCGCGTCCTCCCCACCCTGTCCCCGACTCACATCTGGTTCTCTGCATTGGGAGGCCACGGTCATTTTTCACTGCCGCCCTTTGTCCCACACTTCCTGGTCCGGGCCGGGGCCGGGAGCCACACGCGGCCAGGCAGCAGGCATGCCGGCCTCGACAGAACCGATCTGCTCTGGTGGGGGCCCGTGGGCCACAGTTTGATCTCACTGTGTTTTGTTTTAATTAAGAGTCGATCTTTTTCGAGTCCCTTCCTGAATATAGATCCACGTCGCTCTCCTCCAGGATAGAGGCTTTTAAAATAAAGGACTTTTAAAAAAAAAAAAACAAGTTGTGTTGTCCTCCCCCAGACTGTCCCCTACTCCGGTCATGTTCCAGAGCAGTTCCCGGTGCTGAGCGACTGTTGTCCCGGGCCTGGCTGGGCGGGTGGGCTCTTGGGGCCCAGGCCAGTGGACCCCTGGCACCCAGGAGGCCAAAGCCCGGCGACCTGTGCTGGGCCCGGGGCCGCCGCACCCCTCTGCCCGCAGCCTCCCCCGCCTCCGCCGCCTGCCTCCAGGGCCAGGGCACTAACTGCGGCATTTTCCTGCACAACAGAAAGAAAAGAGGAGAAAACACCCACTTATGTTGTCCCAACACCAGATTCTGACATGTTAACAAGTTTATTATATCCTGTTTCTAATCTAAACAGAGAACAAGTTCTTGCGGAATGGGAAGTTGGCCTTTAACGGTCCTCCCTGGGGCCAGCAGACTCCCTGCGCTCCCGGCCGGCTGGCCTGGGGTCACCCCCGGGGAACCCTATGCCCCCGGACACCTCCCAACCCCGGAGGCCTCAGAGGCTCCAGGGCGGGCGACCCCCACCCTGCCCTCCCCGGGGCCTGCAGGGCACACGGGCCAAGGCTGACAGTGGCGTCCTGAGTCCCGCCCTGGCCATCTGGGGTGGCCTGTCCAACTAACGGCAAGTTTCCCTTTTCTGGGCTTCAAGGGCGTGGCGGCTGACTATTCAGGGTCACCCAAATGAGACCGGTGTGCCTTTGAGATGATCTTTGACCAACAGACAGCCCCCACTCAAGTTCCTGAACAAAGCCCCCCCGCCCGCCCCGGGTCCCGCTTTGGCTCCTGTGTGTCCGCATGCCCCAGCCACACCCTGGCAGCGCGGCGGTGCCCTGGACTCGCTGGAATTCGACGCCAATCTGTGGCTCTCTCCACGCTTCACACATTTTCTGGCAATTAGGGGTGGACGGAAACAGCGGCCTGATCGAGGCCCGAGTGTACGAGACGCATCCCGGAATCTTCCAGCGCCTGGGGGGCGGGCAGCAGCCAGACTGCGCCCAGGGATGGGGGACACATGATATTTGTGGAACAACATGATATGGGCCAGTGAGGAGACATCCTACAGATTTAATCCGTCCCCTTAATTGCTTGGATTTCAAGCTGGGAACTGATAACTCGGCCCGGCGGCAGGGGCTGGCCCGCCTCTGTCTTCCCGGGAACCACCTGTGGCCCCTGGCCAAGGGTGGGCCACAGGCGGCCCCCTCCCGCCTGGGCAGGGAGCCCTGCCTGCCGGAGGGGCTGTGCCCCGGCCTCCCTGGGTCCCTCAGCCCCGGGGCAGGAGCCACCGCGCCCATGGTCTGCGGGCGCCGATCCCTGGCTACAGGCAGAGCTGGGAAAGGGGCTTCCCCGGCCCTCCCCAGAGTCAGAACAGGAGCCAGGACCACCACGGGGCAGGGCAGCCCTGGGGCGGCAGCGATCGGGGTGCTACCCCCCCGCCCCCGCCCCCCCGCAGCCTGCAGACGGGCCTGTCAGCTGCCACGGGAGAGACAATCCAGCGTGACCAGGGGGGCAGGCCTTTCTCAGCTTCTGGAACAATTTTCAAACACTTAACTCCACGGCTTACACTCAGAAAAAGGATCAGTCATCAAAATCCCATTGTGCCCGCACAAAGACGGGCACCCCCGCCACCCTCCCACGTTCCCAGCCTCAGGCCTCGGCTTCCTGTCCCGGGTGACAGTGATGCGGCCCAGGCTTCCAGAACACTCTCCCCAACACCGTCACAGCCCAGTCTGCCCAGGGATCCAGAGAGGACAGCATGGCCCTGCCCTACCCACGCCAGGAACCTGCGCCCGCAGCCCAAAGGCCCCGCCCCAGGGGCCAAGGCCCTGGGGCCACCGAAGCTGCCCTGAGGAGACCAGCCCCCTTCCCCGGGCCGGGCCTGGATGGCAGGGGAGCCCAGGCCGGACCGAGAGCCCCCTCCCCTCGCCCTTTCAGGGAAGTGACTTCCCAAGCTGGGGCCTGGAGAAAAGTAATTAACCGGACCCCAGAAGGCCAAGCCTGCAATCGGGTCACCCGCCTGGCCACACAAAGAGCCACCACGGTGCTGGGCGGCGGCGGCACTCCGTGCATGGCCAGGAGGCGGCCGGCAGCTTGTTCCCCTCCGTCCGTGCCTGGGGAGGAAACCTCCCCGTGGCGGAGGGAGGCGGCCGCTGCGGAGAGGGAAGCAGCAGGACTCTGCCGGGCGGGGGGTCGCCCACGGGGCACCACGGGTCGGTGCGCGTCCAGGCAGAAGTCACGGGGCCGGTGTCTTTGGTATGAGAGGGGCGCGGGGAGGAGGGCGGGGGCGTCCCGAGCTGCGGTGACCCCACGCCTGCCCTGCGCTCCTAGGCCGGCCACCGGTGAGGCCCGTCCACGCCCCGGGTGCCAGCCAAGGGGCTGCAGGCTGGGGACAGGCCCTTCCCGCCACTGTGCCTCCGGAGGCCTGGCAGTGGTCTTCTCCCCAAGAGCCCTCAGCTCTATTTGGTCACAGAGGCATGGCCCGGGTTCAGCCCACACGCCTGCACACCCTCACACGCGTGCTTCCCACGGTACACATGCACTCACGTGTGTGTGTGTGTGTGTGTGTGTGTGTGTGTGTGTGTGTGAGAGCAGGCAGGGCCCCTGTCCCGGGGGCCTGGTGACTCTGTGCTCATATCCCGGGCAGCCTGTGCCCTCCGGGGGCGTGACTGGCATCCCTGGGACAGCCAGGGTTTCTGTGCTGCCCTCCTCCCCGAGGGTCCCGCGTTTTCTGCATTGAGGTCTGGAGGTGCCTTTGGGAATGCCCGTTTCCACAGGGATGGGGCCGTGCTGTGTGTATGCAGACACTCTTTTCAACACGCACACACACGTATGTACAGCAGTCACACCGACATGTATGCACACACAGTGCGAACACACAGGCGGTGGCACCCGGATGGGTCCCTGGCAGCCAAGAAGCCCTGGCCACCTGCAGCCCACGAGTATGCAGCGTCGAAGCCCCAAGCGCCGCAACCTGGCTCCCGCTCTAAGTCCAAGGACAACAGAAATATGTTACAGCTCCCCTGAGACCCCTGAGCTCCATGTCCGGGACCCCACTGAAGACACAGGCGACAGGGGCTCAGACACGGCTCTGAGGACGGCCTGGGTCCCACCTCCAGCGCCACCGGTCGGCACCACGTGGGCCGTGTCTGCAGGGCAAATGCACGGGCACGTCCTGCCTGGCTCTCTGGACCAAGCGGAGTGTCTTTCTGCTCCAGGCTTTTTCAGCCAACACCCCTAGGCCCTGGTCACCATATTTATACTTAAAACGACCTGAAGCCTGGGTCCACCTCACGCAGCCCTCACAGAGGCACGCGTGAGGGTGCAAGCGGCAGGGATGAGCACACCGGGGAAGGGACGCAGCAAGTTAGTCTGCCTCAGGCGACCTGCTGGAAGACGGGGGCGCCCTGGAGTCTGGGAAAGCCCCTTCCGCGGCCGCCGAGAAGGACTTGGCCGAGCGTCCTCCACGCAGGCCCGCGGCCACACACCTGCCGTGGTACCCAGGCTCTGGGGGCTGCGGGGGGGAGGGGCTGCAGGGACACAAGGCGGAAAGGCCACAATATCAGAGACTTGAAGTCCAGCCCCCGCGGGGAGGCTGGAGAAGAGCCAGAGGGGCTTCCTGGAAGCCACGGCCTGGAAGCAAGCATGACGGCGCCAGCCCCTCCAGCGTGTTCACCCCCGGCCGCGTGGCATCGTGGCTGGGTCGCCGGCCCAGGTGCAGCTCAGGCAGCAGCCCTCCTGGCTCAGGGGTGCCCTGTGCCCACCCGCCTGCCCCTCGTGGGTCACGGGGAGGGCGGCACCACGGGCAGCATGTGTGCACGGGCTGTCGCCGGGTTGCCCCTTTGTCCTCGGGAACGCCACTCACAAGGCCTGCCTGATGGAATATTGATCCCGGGAGTGCAAAGTCCGCGTGCCATTAGTCCAATCTGCTCCCAAGCTGACACGGTCCCATCATTTGTCATCTGCCCTGTCCTGCTGGGTTTGCTTAGGAGGCGGGGGGCTTGCTTTATCTGCCACTTTCCAAGCCTGCTGCCCACCCCTCACACTCCTTCCCCGATGGGCGTTTACAGGCCACCGTGTCCTCACAGCCCCTGTCCCCACCACCCAGGACCACCTTCTGGGGCTCTGAGACTGCCACACGGAAGTCCCGTGTGCTTGCCCCAGCATGGCTGCATTCTCCCCAGCACAGCGAGTCCCATTGTCCTCCTCGGCTGCCGGGGCGATGGGGGGGCTCAGGGAGGGGCAGCCCCTGGCAGGGGCCACACGGCGGGGGCGGCCAGCAGAGCCAAATGCCCCAGAGTCCACAGGCTTCATCCCGAGGCCCCGCCTGGGGTGCCGCCACCACCAGGGACTGGCTAGGCGTCAGCATGGGACGGGGCGGGGTGGGTGAGCGGGGGGCGGGGCCGGCCCAGCTGTGCAGAATCGGGGCCCTGCCCTCACACAGGGGCCTGTGCCATGGCACCCCGCACCTCGGTGCCCTTCTCCCCGGCCCTGATGCTCGGGGCTTTGCTGACTGCCCCCGAGGGCCACCCCGGGGCTGTTTCAGGGGTGCCGGCGGCAGCCAGCTGGTGAGGTTCTGGGGGCAACTCATGTGGGGTCCCTGTCAGGTGCCCGCACACAGCCACAGGCCGACAGCAGGGGGACCAGCTTTTCCTGAGCGTGTGTGAGCACGTGTGTGAATATGTGCGTAAGTGTTGCATGAGTGAGTGTGCAGGTGTGAACATAAGCGTGTATGCTTATGGGTGAGTGCGCGAGGGTGTGTGAGTGTGTGTGTGAGCTCATGCATGGGTGAGTGTGCCAGCGTGTGTGTGCCAGTGTGTGTAGGGGCGCGGCGTTTCGAAGGATATCTGCGTGCGAATCGTGATTTCTCAGCCTGGCAGCTTCGCGCCGAAACTCCCCTGCACGTTACTGGTGGGTTTAAACACGGCACCGGACGAAAACATCGGTAGGCAAAGGAGGTGACGCCAGCGTTTACCCCCTTGCATCCCGAGTGTTTAAAACAAGAAAGGGGGAAAGAGGAAATATTCCCGCGTGAAGAGCAGCTCCTACGATCCTGGGTCGCTGAGCTCCGACACCGCGGGGGGATGCAGGGCACCCGCAGCACCTGGGACATCATGGGGTGCCAGCACTGCAGGGGTGCTACCCAGTGAGCAGAGACCAGGGGTGCCATTCAACACCCCTCGATGTCCGGGACCAGGAACTCTCTGGAAGAGGAGGGGGAGCTGCTGCCCACGGCCCCCTGGGCTGCCCCCCGAGCCGCACTGGTTCTGCCTCGCTCCCGATGTGTCTGCTCCAACCTTCCTCCCTCTTTCTTTCCTTGATATCTGGACACCTTCACTGAGCACCTACTGCGTGCAGCCTGCTCTGCCTGGCCGAGGCCCTGGGTTGGAGGGACCGTTGAGCCGACCAGGGAGCCAGCCTCTGGCCCCACTCTCTGCTCTCCTGCCCTCCCTCCTTCCCTCCAGCCACGGCAGGACCATGGGAGATAGACAGGGAGACCGTCCGTCCACCCCTCTGCGGCGTCGGGGCCCCCAGACCCTCTGCCGGGTCTCAGGCACGGAGTGGGCCTGTGTCCAAGCGGTCCAACGACCAACCCAGGCGGCTGCGCTGACTAGGCTCGCAGGAGGGCTCGGGTTGCCGGGTGACAGTGACCAGGGCTGGAGCAGCAAGCGCTGAGGGGCCTGCCCGCTCTTGTGACACTCTCCCGAGCGTGGGGCCAGAGGCGGGCCCCGGGTGGGGGTCTTTTGCCTTCATGACCTCATGGTCCCCAGGGTCCCTTCCCACCAAGAGCCCTGCTGGCCGTCCTGGTCCCAGAGGGGGTACCTCCTCCCGCCCTCAGGCATGGCAGACCTGGGACAGGCCTGTCGATAGGGTGGGGCTCCCTCTGAGGTGGCCCTGCCCAGAGCAACAGCGGGGACACCAGGGAGCCAGCGGGGAGGGAGGGCCCTGCCCTGGGAGCGCGGTCATCGGTCCAGGCCCTGCGGCCTGGGCTTCCGGCTGCAGGTCTCTGAAGTCATCGGTAGCAAAAATAAACAGCCCGGCGCAGGCGGCCAGCAGCCCGTAAAAGAGGGTGACGTGCGCCCTGGGGCGTGAGGAGCGCCTTTACGAGAGAACGGCCTGCAGGCCCTGTCTGCCCGCGGGGCTCGGTTTCATTTTATTTGAGGAAACGTCTGCTGCAGCGAAATAAGGTTCCTGAGTGAAGAAAAGCAAGACATGAGGGCCCGAGGGCGTCGGCTCGGATGCTGAGCCGACGCCCACCCCTGGATTTTCGGCATTTCTCACAGACAGACGGACGGACGGGAATGTGGGCACACGGGCAGCTGCGTCGGCGCCCCCGGCCCTTTGTCACCAGAGGAGACACTTGGTGGCTCCTCCCAGGCCTGCTCCATCCCTGCCGGCGACGCCCTGGGCCCAACTTTTCCGTTGACTAAGGCCTTTTCCGTACGCCCTTCCGACCCACCGAAAACATACAGGAAAAAGGACAAGACAAGAGAGGAAAAAAAAGGACAAGGAACTTCCGGGGCTGGGGAGCACGGGACGGGCCGGAGTTTTCCGAGAGTCCTTCCTATTTACTTCCCACCTAGATAAGATCTTAATCACAGCCCCCAAATTATCCGCGCTGACATTTATCAAGGCCCCGCCGCCCGCCCGCCCGCCCGGCCGTCAGCCTTTCTCCCCGCCCTCCCTTCAATGGAAGCTAATTTCGAGTACATGATTTATCTTGCTGGGCGAGCAGTGGCGAGGCGGCCCACCTTTTCAAAGGGCGGGCAGGGGAGTGAATTATAGCGGGCTGTCCGGTGATTGGGTTCCGTGGGGACGGAGAATAGGCAGCAGTGTGTCGCCTGATGTGATGCTGGGCCTTTTCAGCCCGCGAAGAAAAAAAAGATTAGGCCTCTCACGGCGGGGCTGACAGGCGCGTTCGGGCCGCAGACAAAAGGCCGGTACCTGAAAGCCGGCCTGCATCCCCAAGGGGCTGTGCGCGCCCGACCCGCTGCGGCTCCCCGCCTCTGCGCTGCCCACTCTGCCCCCTCTGCCCCCTCCTCCTCCCTTCCTCCCTCCTGCCCTCCTCTCCTCACCTCTTCC
>PVJD01018893.1:0-13104 GCA_004026545.1 Mormoops blainvillei | reverse complement strand
ATACATCAAAGAGACCATAAGCAAAGGCAAAAGACAGGCCTCAATCTGAGGCAAGGTGTTTATCATTTATAACAAAGTATTGTGGGCTAGTCACAGAAAGGAATGATACCGGAATGAATGGGAGTTCCGAGAAAAAGACAATCCAATAAAAGTTGGGCAGAGATATGAACATGGAAATCACAGACGTGAAACCTGATGGTTAATAAAAAAAGAAAGGTTACTTAATTTCATTAATAATCAGGAAAATGCTATTTAAGTCTACATTGCACTGTAATTCCATCCTCATAGCGGCAATAATTAACAAGTCCTACAATGCCCGGTGTTGAAGAGCTCCTGGGGAAATGGGGACTCTTATACATGTCTAGTGAAAGTGCAAATTGGCACCACCATTTTGGAGAGCAATTTCACAAGATCTAATTCAGTTAAAGATGTGTATATCCTGTAATCCGGCAGTTACATTTTTAAGTATATACCCTAAGGACCCACTAGTAGTTATGTCCAAAAAAAGACAGTTAAGGGATGTTTGCAGGTTTTTCTGCCACCTTGGGGCCTAGGGAGGCTGCTGGGAACAGGACGCTACAAGGACACATCCATCTGAAGGGCTGTGAGCCAAGGTCACTGCTGCCGGCCATATGCGGGGTCTCCGGAGCCAGAGGGAGCGCACACCTCTTCTTAAAATGGAATGTGTTTATGCTTGAGATGAAACTGAAGTCCATCCAGGCAAGAGATGTGCTTGAGTGTACAAAGCGAAGAGTGACACAGTGACTCCTGGTGGCAAACACAACAAAACCAGAGTCTCCCCGGGAAAGGTACCTTGTGCGCGGGGCAATAGCAGATGGCTCGCACTCAGTTCCCAAGCAGCCTTCCTGCTAAGGCGGTTGGATGCAGGCTCCGTGTAATGCTGAGCCCCTCAAGGATTTAGGCTTGTTGAAAAGTAACTACAATGCGAAAAAAGAATGTGTCGCAGCACCACAGTTTTTAATAGAGAAGAACTGGAAACAACCTCAATAAACGATGCACATCAGCAAAAGAGAGTTTCTGCGGTCCGGTCGCAGAAAGGAATGTTAAAGCCATGAGTGGGAACCACGTGCGCTCACGTGAATAAATCTCAAAAACAAAAGGTCGAGTTAAAAAAGCAAATAACGTAAACGTATGCACAATGCGATGTCATTTACTTGAAGTTTTTAAAACACAGAAAACAGACTGTCCGCTGCTCATTGCTGCAACCCTGCGTAATGCTAATACAAAACCCCATGTGATAAACACAACCCGAAAATCCGCAGCGGTGGTCAGTTCAAGGGTGGGAGCGAAGGGAATGGGGGAGGGGAAGGGCGCATGACAGACTTCAACTCTGTAATGTCTTATCTCTCACTTTTTAATCTAAAGAAAATATGGCAAAACAGTTACATTTGATGGAGCAGAGTAGTAAGTAGCAGGCAACAGAACACCAGTGTTTGCAATATATACTTCTCCATACTTTTGTGTATAGTGCGCACGTGTTTTTAAGTTAGACACAGACTAAATAATTACCGTATTTCCTACTTTATATGATATGAAGCAGTTAACTTTTTTAAGTGCAAATAAACAGGTATATACCATAAACTGTAATAATCTATTCTTTACTAAAATGTGGTTCTGGATGATGGGTATAATTTTCTCTTTTTTTTTTTTTTTCAGTAAGCAAAAATCCATTTCAAAATTCCAAAAAGGAAAGAAAAGACAAACTGAAGTTTCAGCTTCAAGATGATAAACTAAATCAAGGCCACTGTCCTCTCCTTCTGCAACAAATCCATAAAAATAGCAGCAAAATCTTTAATAATAAATACACACTTGTGTTCAGAACAAGAAAGGGAACTCTCATTGGCCAAAAAACATGAGGAATCCCTAAACAACAAAAAGAGAGACAGAAAGCAAAAGACCTGAAAAACTGCAGAAGGATGCTTTTGGCCAGAATAAAAAAACAATTCAGGAAAAGAAAAGAAAGAAAAGAAAAGAAAAAAAGAAAAGAGAAAGAAGAAAAAAAGGATGGCCCCAGTGGGCCAAGCATCAGCATGAAGACGTCTGCATCCAGGGAGAAGCAGCGACAGCGGATGCACAGGTAAGAGAGACAGGGTGCCACCCCGACATACAGCTGGTAGAGAGGGAACAAGGCTCACCCGCACCCAGAAGATCAGCACCCAAGGCACCCTTCCCAGTAGCAGCAGCGGTGTTTCCCACTCACTTCTACAAATGCACTGTGCAAACAGCAGGTGGACACTCAGGGACCCTCAGCTAAAGACCCGTGCACAACGATGGATCACCAAACATGAACAGCATAAGAACAAACTTAGCAAACGGAAGACCTAATTCAAAGGAATTACTAGAGCAATAAGGACAGGGTATTTTTAATCAAAAGAATATTTTATGTACTCAGAAAGACAGCACATTCATTAAATAAAAAGAATAAGTTATAAAACGCACCTCTTTTTTATTTAGGTATAATTGACATTAACATTTTATTAGTTTCAGATGTGTAACATAAAGATCCAATATTGTATATATTGCAAAATGACCACCACAATTAGTCTAGTTAACATTCATCACCACACACAGTTACAAAATTTTTTCTGGTGATAAGAATTTTTAAGATCTACTCTCTTAGCAGTTTTCAAGTATACAATACGGTATTGTTAACTACAGTCACCACGCTGTACATTACATTCCCATCGCACCAATCTTAATAAAAATGGGACCTCCGGCCCCTCCTGTCGGGACTGACATCAGCAGTTATGTATGAAAGTCCCTCGGGAACATGCCCTCTGATTGCAGGCATTCCTGACCTGCCCGGAAGGTCCTGGAGGTGAACCCCTCCCACCTGAGATCTATGAACAGGTCAGCCAAGCTGTCCGGGCTGACGGAACCCCAGCAGGCCAGGTATGACGGGCCAGCCACTAGCAACACCACACTGGGAGCTGCGTACAGATCGGAGCAGCTTCATGGACAACGGCCAGATACAAGCTGGGTATCCGGTAGCCACCGCAGACAAGGTCATAGAAACCCAAGCCCTTGCACCGGGAACCTCAGCACAAAAGGCTCAACTAACAGCCCTCACGGGAACCTTAATGCTGTCCCAAGGAAAGGAAGTTAATAACGTATCTATAGACTCCGAATATGCCTTCACGGCCATCCCTGCCCATGAAGCAATATGGAGGGGAAGAGGACTTTTAATGTCCGGGAACAAGGATGTTAAAATGAAGAGATTTTACAATTGCTAAAGGCAGTGAACGTACCAGTCCAGGTTGCCATAACGCACTGCCCAGGACACTAGAGGGGTGGTTCCCAAACAAGTCAGGACAACCAAAGGGCTGCTAAAGCCGCAAGACAGGCAGCCAGGGAGCCGCCACGCCTCAGCGCCCCGGTTCCCACCTGGACTCGTCAGAGTTGAAACCTCACTACCCGCAACGGGGTGAGGAACGGGCCCGTGAATGGGGATTCACTAACGCTGACCCCAGCTCTGTGGGGAAGGTCAGCGCCCATGCTGTGACCTTACTCCCGGAGGCTCTGGGGTACCCCTTCCTCTGACGTCTACATGAAGGGACTCACTGTGGAAGAGGGGCTTTAATGGACTTCATTAGGCCACATTTAAAAGGCCCTTATTTGCAAAGGGCTGTTCAGAGGATCGAACTGCCGCTCTTAAATGTCACGCCAGGAAAAGGCTGACACCGGATGTCTTCCCAAAAGGTGGTCTCATGGGCTCAGAGGCTGGTCTGTGGGCTGTTGTGTAAATTAACACATATGTTCTTCTGCCCTCCTGGGCCGTAAGCCTATGATCTCGTCCCCTGACATTGTTTGCAATATGGGTCTCACCTAGGAAGCCCGTCTGCGTCGTCACCTCCTGAAACTCAAGACGGTTTGACTGACAGCCGTTGGGTTGATGAGGGGCAGTGCAGTCTGTGGGTTTCACTTTGAAACTGGTTCCCTTCTCTGCCCTAATGGCTTGGACAGAAGGGCCCAGAAGTCTGAAAGGGGGAGATCCCAAAAAGATTCCCTGCAGCCCAGGGTAAGTATAATGGGGGAAAGGACTTTGGACGGGTGTGACATGCCCTGCACGCCTTTCTCCAAACAGGCCACTCTTTCCCTAATATGGGAGAATTGGTCCCTGCCTTTGTCACTTAATGGCTATGGTTTTAATTATACCTTCTAACCCTCTTGCCAAATCTGTTGGCTCCAGCGTATGACAAGGATGCCAACACGTCCAGCAGTGCCAGTCTCTGGACATCGAGCCTGCCTCTCCCCAGGGACAGCCAACTGTCCGGGACTCTCCAAGGTGCTTCCCCACACGGGAAGACCACCCTCTGCTCCATGCTCCCCATTATTTTAGGGAACCTTGGACCCAAGAGTAGGTACGACAACGGCCAAGTCCAGCAGGAAGTAGCCATAGAAGATAATGAGACCTTTGCCCATTATCCTTTACAAGAATATAAAGGGTCCTAAAATCTGAAAGGGGGGAGCTGAAACAGGTGTGGAATGAGGTTCAGAACAGGGTGTAGGCTGAGATGCCCCAAAATCCCCAACGAGCCCAGCCTGGGGGCCGGGAAGAGCAGCAGCACGGTGATTAAGAGTTACTTTGCATATAAATAACAGCTAGTACTCTAGAGATGCTGGTGGCTAATTGGGGGGCTGCTGGAGGCAAGGGAGACAGGCAGATGGGTGGAGACAGATCACCCTGCCAGGGTCCAGCATCGCTGGGCCAGGCCTGCCTGGGCTGCTGTGGGGTCGGGGAGCCTTACTGCGCCTGCACGAAAAAGCAAGGAACTCACGGGAGATGCAAGAAATCCTGCCAGACGTAGAAGACTGTGCACAAGTATTTAAACTGGGCGCATATAACGTAGCAACTCTCTCTCCTGGGTTAACAGCCGGAGAACGCGGAGACACGGCTGATGGTGCTGGAAACTGCAGGAGCCTCGCCGAGCACAGGTGACCGGGAGGAGGCGGACGCTGAACGGGAGCCTGCCCAGCTCAGCTGCACACTTCCACTCCTCCTGAGAGGTGGCACCTCTGACTGGCCTGGTCTGGCAAGCGGGGGCGGGACTGTGTGTGTTTACGGCTGTTTGGGGCATTTTGGAACTTAAAAACATAATTCTGCCATGATTCTAAACCTGTATAACTTTCAATAAATACTCCCTTTCTTTTTCACCTAAAAAGAAATCTTGATAAAAATGGAATTGTTGATATTAAAAAGACTTAATTAAGAGGCTAAGGGGCAGAATGGACACATGTAAAGAGGACGCCAAGGAGTAGAAAGAGAAACTACATAAGAAAATTAATGAGGAAAAAGTGAAGAAAAGAAAAATAAACGTTAAACACCTCCCACAGCTGAAGATAAAATATGTCTGCAGAACGAAAGGACCGGCTGACTGTAAAACAAACAATCGCACGCGCCAGCCCTACCAGACATGAAAACACACTATAAAGCCTCTATGGTTAAAACACTGTGGTCCCATGGACTGCATTTCTAGACAGAGAGGCCAATGGAACACAAGAGAAAATCCAGAAATATGATAATTTAGTCTACATTAAGGCGGCATCCCGAATCAGTAGGGAAAAGATGGGCTGTGAGGGAAAATGGTTTTGTACACCAGGGAGCCACAGAGAAGATAAAACTGGATGAGTTCCTTCCCGAGGAACCCAAGCCCAGCTTAGAAACAAAACATGGTGAATATCCAGTGTGACTAAAACGCTGAGGAAAACATCCGTTACTATGACTCAAAATCCAGAAGCGATGAAAGAAAAAAAACATAGATTTGAGTACAAGAAAGTCAAATTTTTATATGAAAAAAAAAAAAAATCAACGGCTCCTGGAACTAACTAACCAATGACAACACGAAGTAGGAAAAGAAAGGCAGTATCATAATGACCATAGAAACCTAACAAGAAATGCGCAAGACGTAGTACAACTATAAGACTTAATGAACTAAAGGGTAATAAAAGATGACCTACCTGGAGAGAGAAACCATTTTTGAGAACGGAAAGATTATAATAATATTGTCGATTCTCTCTCAAATAGTCTAGAAATTCAATGCAACCACAATTCTAATAACACGATTTTTCCAGGAATTTCATAAGGTGATTCTGAAATGCATATGAAAACTTAAATATAAAAATGAGGCCACCACTGTGGAAGAAAATTTGGTGGTTTCCTACGAAACTAAACATACTCTTACCGAGCAATCCCGCAGTCATGGCCCTTCCGTGGTACTAACCCAGAGGAGCTGAAAACTTCTGTC
The DNA here is from genome assembly GCA_004026545.1 of Mormoops blainvillei. Taxonomy (NCBI): domain Eukaryota; kingdom Metazoa; phylum Chordata; class Mammalia; order Chiroptera; family Mormoopidae; genus Mormoops; species Mormoops blainvillei. The sequence goes on along the minus strand of PVJD01018893.1, from coordinate 6,838 downwards.
CACATAAAAACCTGCACGCGGATGTTTATAGCAGCTTCATTGACAATTGGCACGCTTTGGAAGCCACCAAGACGTCCTCCAGGAGGCGAATGGATGAGCTGTGGCACACCAATTGAATATTGTTCAGTGCACAAAAGAAATGAACTATCGGCCTTGAAAAAGACACAGAGAAAGCTTAAATGCAAATAACTAAGTGAAAGAAAAGGCTACATACTACATGATTCCACCTATATGATATTCTAGAAAGGGCAAAAGGATGGAGGTAGTAAAAGATCAGTGGTGGCCAGAGGTCGAAGGAGAGGGAGGGAGGGAGGGAGGACTACGGAGAGCACGGAGGGGCCTCTCGGGTGGTGGAACTACCTACTCTATGTGGGACTGCGGTGGCGGGCATGTCACACATTTGTCCAAACCCACCGACCGTATACTACACCACGCGTGAGCCTAACACAAACTGCAGACTTTGGATGATAATGACGTGCCAGTGCCGGCTCGTCAGCTGTAACAAGTGTCCACTCTGGTGAGGGGTGCCCGTAATAGGGGAGACTGTGCAGGGCTGGGGCTGGGGACAGGGGACATGTGGGGAATCTCTGTACCCTCCTCTCAATTTTGCCGTGAACCTAAAATTGCTCTAAAATATTGTCTTAATAACTATTTAAATTGTTTAAGTGTAAACATTCAAAAGTACTAAAAACAAGTTTGAAAAAGAAAAGAGGAGGAGCTTGCCCTACCAAATATTTAAACATATACAACTAAGGAATTAATACTGTTTATACTCAAGTAAGGATAGACTAGAAGAATATAACTGAGAGCTCTGAACTAGATCCAGTGTATATAGAAGCATTTCAAATCAGTGGGAGAAAAATTGGACATTTTAGTAATGGTATTGAGTCAACTGATTCTCCATTTGGGGAAAAAATAAGTATAATTATGTTCCTACACATTATTCTCAAAACTAAATTCCAGGGAGGTAAGAGATCTAAATATTACAAAAAATGTCAAACCTTTGGAAGAAAAGGTGAAGTTAGAGAAAGACTTCTTAAATCATAACCAGACATACGCATAAAATAAAAATGGTAAGTCTGACTAAGTAAAAATGTGGGGGTGCGAAAGCAAAAACAAACAACACGAGAAGTCACGCCACGTGCCCGAGAGTACATTTATCACCCAGCTACCAAAGTAGCCAGCCTACAGAAAGCCCTCCCAGGAAAAAGATAATCCAGTAGCAGAATTGGATGGCCAGGTAACCCGTTAAAGAGAAAAACCACACAGACAATAACGTAAAAACGTGTTACCTGCCCCTCGCCTCTCCCAGCTCCTGGTGGCTCCCGGCATTCCTTGGCCTGTGGCTGCACCACTCCAGCCTCTGCCTGTCTGGCCCCACTGTCCTCTCTTCTTCCGTGTGATACCTCCCTCTGCCCCCCTCTCAGAAGGACACTGTGGTTGCATTTAGGGCACACCCAGGAACCAGGATACCCTCCCCACCTTAAGATCCTTAATGTAATCACACCATCTGCCATAGAAAGTAATAGTCATCCTTTTGTCATATAAGGTAATATCGACAGTTTCCACAGATTAGGAGGTGATTATCTTTGTGGGAGGCAGGGCACATTATCCAAGCCACCACAGGCTAGTTGACCCCAGTTTCCTTGGTGTAGAACGGGGCTCCTACTAACTATCCAACAGAGCTGTGATCGTTGAATGAGTTAAAACATGTAAGGCACTGGTAACAGTGGCACATAGTAACTGCTCAAGAAATAGTACCAGCGGAGACAGTGCTGGAGGATTTTGAAAGCAAGACGCAAAAAGCCCAGACAGATTAAAAAAAAAAGAAAGAAAAAGAAAGGAAAAGGCTGCTTTTAAAAGTTCAACTCCATTAACATTTAAATTATCTATATAATAAAGAACTCTGTATATAAAGTAAAAAGATAAACTTTTTACGCTGGAAGAAGATATTGGCAATGCGTGAGTGAAAGATTAAAATCTATAATTATGAAGAATTCCTACAAATCAATAAGAAAAAGACAACCCTATTTTTCAAAAATAGGCAACAGATTTAAACAGGTGATTCACGGAAAGGAAACATAAATGGCCAATAAACATGAGGCGATGCTTGTTTAACCTTACTAGTAATCAGGGAAATACGTTTAAACGGCAGTGAGATACCAATCCACTTCTATTAGGTTGGCAAAGTATAAAAGGGTCTAACACACAATTCAAGGCAAGATAAGACAGTGGTGAGAGTGTAGATGGTGAGAACTGATTTGAAGTTCAATCCAAGCAATGTTTATACCACACTTCATCGATCTAAGAGCACTGATTACAAGATGCATCATTATTTTATGTGCCAATAAAAGAATGACACTGTGAAATCATCGTAAGGTATCAAGAATTTCAGAGACGTGAAAATGAGGAAAAGGTACATCTCAGACTATGAAGTACAGTAATAGAGGAAAACATTGGAAACAACCTAAATGTTTATTCATCATGGAAATGGCTCCATAAAATGCGCTATACTTTCATACTATGAAATCTTACAGCAGTTAAAAGAAATAGATTACCAAAAAAAAGATATTACTGGGTGGAAATAGCAAGATGCAGAATCATATCCAACAGTATAACATTTATGTTCTCGCACACGCACACACAGTCATGCCCAGCTCATAAAATTACCTCCTGTGGTGGGGGGATTGCATCAGTGCCTCCATTGTCCGCGCTCACCTGGACTTGCACCGGCTTGCAATGCCTGCCCGCACTGACTCCAGGCTCAGCTGTGTGACTGCTTTGGCCAGTGGGGCAGTAGAAAACTGGACACAAGCAAAAGCTTGAATAAACTCTGTGTTGCCTTTCAGACCCTCTCAACTATACAACAGGGAACCTAGGACTAGCCGAATGAAAGAATAAGTGGATGACAGCGAGGCTGACCCAGCCCAGGCCACCCAGGCCACTCGGAACATGGCCATCCTGCCAGGCGATCACAAGGGTGGGCCCACGCAGCTGAGCTGCCCAGGCCACCTGAGAGCTCAGGGATAAGTAGTAGTTGTTCGAAGCTCCTATGTTTTGGAGTGATACTTTAAGAAGTAGGATGGTGTCCAAAGGGGACTTAAACCTTACTTTCCATTTCCCTCAAAAAAAAAAAAGAACCAAAAATAAGATACAGATTAATTTGTATAGCTAAAGATTCATTTTTAAAAGTAGCAAAGTCCACACACAGGTAAGTCTTAAAAGAGTAAATACGAACGCCAAAAACCTATCAAAGGACACTGGGCCTCAGACGAATACAGGTGAAAAGAGCAGGATCTATTTTGCTCATCAAATTGGCAGAAAGGAAGTTTAAGGAAAGGGCACACAAGTGCTGGTGCAGGTCCGAGCCAGACGTTTCTGACCAAAAGGCACCAAAAACGAGTGTGTCTCCCTGCCACGCCCCCGCCGGCCTAATGTGGAACCTGGCTCATGGCACAGAGAACGGACCGACGGTAGCCAGGTGGGAGGGGACTTGGGGGACGGGGCAAAAAAGCTGAAGGGATTAAGAAGTACAAATTGGTGGCCACGAAAATAGTCAGGGGATGGAAAGTGCAGCCCAGGGAAGAGAATCAACGATGCTGCAGTGACCACGTGGGGCCAGGTGAGCACTGGAAACATGCAGGGACCACTGTGTAAAGCATGTGACTGTCTAACCGCCGTGCGGTACACCTGAAACCGATACAAAATAACATTGAATGTAAACTAATTTAAAAATAAATTTTTTTTAAATTACACCCCCCCCCCCAAAAATAGACCCAGAGACATTTTACCCAAAACGATATACAGACGGTAAATAAGCACATGAAAAGATGTTCAGCATCATCGGCCATGAGGGAAAGGCAAATCGAGACCACACTAAGCTATCATGCCACCTACTAGAACAATAAATAGTGACATTGCCAAATGCTGACAAGGACATAGAGAAATTGTACCTCTCATTCATGGCTGGTGGCGACATGAAATGGGATAGCCACTCTGGGAAGCAGTTTGGCAGTTTCTTACAAAACTAAAAATATATTTATCATGTGACCCAGCAATGGCGCTTAACCCATCAATCACTTAGACAAGTATGTACAAATGTTGTGTGGATGAAGTTTTTATTTCAATACCGAAATAAAATATGTATTTCAATGCACAAATAAAAATGTACATCCACAAAACACTTATACATGCTTGTTTATAGCAGCTTTGTTGATAAAAGTCAAAAATTGGAAACAACCGAAACTTGTCTTACCAGGTGAGTGGTTCGAGCAGGAAACGCCCACAGCACGGGACACAACTAACTCATCAGTGCGAAGGAAGGAACTCCACGGTGCACACAATGAAAACACACACTGGGCCTCTCGGGCATTATGATGCATGGAAAGGGCCCACCGCAAAGGTCGCACGCTGTGAGAGTCCATTTGCGTAACATTCTCAGAATGACAAAGTTATAGAAATGGAAGCTAGATTAGTAGTTGCCGAAGATTAGAGGTGGTTGAGGGAAGGGGGATGGGCATGGCCACTCAGAAGTAGCAAGAGGGAGAGCTTTAGGGCAGTGGGATGGCTCTGGGGCGATGGTGTTTACACAAATCTATACAACTGATAAAATGACAGAATTACCCACCCACGCCGTGCCAATGCCAGCATCCTGGTTTTGGCATTGCACTACCGCTATGTAAGCCGTAACCACTGCGGGACCTTACGCAGGGCCTCCGTGTGCTATCTTGGCAGCTTCCCGTGGGTCCATAATTATTTCAAAATAAAAAGCTTTATAAATTAATTTTTTAAAACACTAAATCTTAACATAAGACATATGTGCTAAAATAGCTTATTTCTAGATCTTCTGGTTGCAGAATTGTAAAGTATGTCAAAATAAATGCATCATTTCGGGGCTGATGGTGGTCAGGCGCAGGTGCCCCCAGTCCCACCACATGATAACCTAGCCAGGCAGGTGCTTTTTAAACTAGACGTTGAGATCCATTCGTGGGCTGTCAAAAAAAGTTTGTGTCTAGCAACCAGCATTGATTTTGAATGAAATAGAGCCACTCAGAAAATATCAGAGTGCAACACGTAGTGAGACCAGCAGGGTTTCTTGGAACTTTACAAGTTTTATATGTGGGTATGCACACCGGGTCACTACAAAAAAAAAAAAAAAGTATTTCTTACTGGGGATTACCAAAAAATACTGCTAGAAAATGCTGTCCTAGAACAACATATTCCCATGTGCAGGTGGAAGCAGGTGCAAGGCATCCTCTCTGGACAATGGGTAACAGAGGAAAATTGGGAATTTAAACATCCAACCTCAGCAGGAGAACGGCTAAATAAATGGTGTCGTCACCCCATGGGACGCCACTGTATTCATTTTCAACGGCTGCTGTAATGAATCACCACAACTGTAGCGAGTTCACACAATGTATTATCTTCCGGCTCTGGAAGACAGAAATCCAGTGAGTCTCTGGAGACTAGCTCCGGGTGTCTGCCCACGCTTTCCTTCTGCAGACTCTAAGCGAGACCCCATCTCCCGCTCAGCCCATTGCTGGCAGAACTCGGGCCCTTGCAGATGTAAAGCAGAGGTTCCTTTTCTTACTGGCTGTAAAGTGAGGGCCATTCCCAGTTTCTAGAGGTCACTGCAAGTCCTCAGCGCACGGCCCCTCCTCCACCTTCGAAAGCCAGCAACGGCGGGCCCTTCCACCTCGCATCTCTCCTCCCTCCTGTCTCCCTTCTTCTTCCTCCGTTCAAAACTGATTAGACTGGGCCCACCTGATAATCCAAAATAATCTATCTCAAGGTCCTCCTCACCCTTAATCACATCTGCAAAGTCCCTCTGCCCTGTAAGGAGACATAGGCACAGATTCCAGAGGTGAGGGTATGGACTTCTGCGGGGAGAGGGGGGGCGTTATTCTGCCCACCACAACCATGAAGCAGTTTTTTTAAACGAGGCGGGCCTCTGCGTACTGATATGGCTAAATCACCAGGATATTTTGTGAAGTGAAAAAAGCAAGTCATAGCCCTGGCCAGGTGGTTCAGGTGGCTGGAGCAGCGTCCCATACACCAAAAAGGCTGCAGGTTCGATCCCCAGTCGGGGTGCATATGGGAGGCAACAGATTGATGCTTCTCTTTCACATCGGTCTCTCCCCGCCCCCTTCTCTCTCTGATATCAATAAAAAGAATATATATATTCCCAGGTGAGGATTTTAAAAGAGTTTTTTTTAAGCAAATCACAGAATGACATGTGAGGTAGGCAAAAAGAGGTTTACAGTTGTGAGTACACGAAACACAGTTTATCCTTGTATTATTATTTGTTAATAATTGTATTACTTGTCGTCTTCTTCTGTAAACCTGCTTTTGCCCACCCCTGTACGGTATATTACCTCTTGTGTTTTAAACACACCATGGACACACAACACTACACAGACAGGCACAAGCACACATATACTACAGATTTCCCGTGGGTACATATGTAGGCATGCAGAGGCAGAGAATAAAGGTTTGGGGGGATACACATACGCCAAACTGTAGCCATAGCAACCTCTAGGAAAGCAGGGAAGGAACGGAGATTGGGGGACCTTGGCCTTGGTTGGTATGGTTTCAGTTGGTATGTTTTCCTTTCCAAAAATGAGACTATATTTACGCATGCATTATTGAGCAGTTAAATTTTATTTTAAAAGTAATACAAAAGTTTGTAAGAAACTGCACCTCACCTGCCCCAAGGAGCCTACTACAGATTGGTTCTGTCACTGTATTCTGCATTAATAAGTCGAGGTTTTGCAAATGCTTTTTATACAGACAGAAGAAAGCGCGCACCAAGGAAAACAGCTCCAGAAACACATTTGTC
>PVJD01018892.1:0-13108 GCA_004026545.1 Mormoops blainvillei | reverse complement strand
ACAAATTTAAAAACAAAAAACAACCAGAACTACCCAGAAAATTGAACCAGATGGATATCCAACAACCAAGGAGTTAAAGAAGAAACATTCGTCCAGACGGGTAGGAGGGGCAGAGATGGGCAGCCAAGGCAGAGAGGACACGGCACGGTAGCAGCTGGAGGACCAGTCAGGTGAAGCGGCAGCTGGCGGTCCCACATCTGCATGCAGATAAATCAGGAAGAACCACTGGAGACCAAGACGGACCGCACGACCCACGGTTCTTGCGTGGGAAAAGCAGGCCTCAAAACTACTGCCTGTTAAAACCTGTCGGTGTTGCAGCGGTGGGAGAAACTCCGAGCCTCACAGGAGTGTTTGTTGGAGAGACCCCCAGGGTCCTAGAACATACAACCTGTGGCCTTAAACAGAAATCTGCCAGGATTTTCTCATATGTCATATCAGGGAATGAAATGTAGTAGCAGCCTTCTATAGACTGGATCTAGGACAAACCCACCCACCTGGGGAATCAGCACCAGGAGGGCCTAATTTGCTTGTGGGTAGCAGGGAAGTGGCTGAAAGCAGGGCGAGAGACGAGCAAGCCACATTGTTCCCTCTCATGAGGACCCCTCCCCCAGTACAATGCCACAAGCAGGGAAGTGGGTTGCCCCACCCTGGAGAATACCTAGGCCTCTGCCCCTTACAACATAACACGTGTGCCGACACAAGGAAATATGGCCCAAATGAAAGAACAAATCAAAACTCCAGAAAAAGAACTAAGTGACAAGGAGATAACTAACCTATCAGATGCAGAGTTTGAAACACCGGTAATCAGGATGCTCACAGAAATGGCTGACTATGGTCGCAAAACAGAAGGAAAAGTGAAGTCTATGCAAAGTGAAATAAAGAAAAATATAGAGAGAACCAACGGTGAAGGGAAGGAAACCAGGACTCAAATCAAAGATCTGGGACAGTAGGAACAAATAAATATTCAACCAGAACAGAACAGAGAAAACAAGAATTCAAAAACATGAGGAGAGGCTTAGGAGCCTCTGGGACAACGTTAAACGTTCCACCATCTGAATCATAGGGGTGCCAGAAGGAGAAGAGGAAGAGCAAGACACTGAAAACTTATTTGAAAAAATGATGAAGGAATACTTCTCCAATCTGGCGAAGGAAACTGACTTCTAGGAAGTTCAGGCAGCTCAGAGAGTCCCAAAGACCTTGGACCCAAGGAAGCACACACCAAGGCACATCATAATTACGTTACCCAAGATGAAAGATAAGGAGAGAAACTTAAAAGCAGCAAGAGAAAAGGAGACAGTTACCTACAAAGGAGTTCACAACAGACTATCAGCTGATTTCTTAGAAGAAACCTTACAGGCAAGAAGGGGCTGGAAAGAAGTATTCAAAGTCGTGAAAGGTAAGGACCGACATCCAAGATTACTCTATCCGGCAAAGCTATCATTTAGAATGGAAGGGCAGATGAAGTGCTTCTCAGATAAGGTCAAGTTAAAGGAGTTCATCATCACCAAGCCCTTAGTATACGAAACGTTAAAGGGGCTTATCTAAGAAAAAGAAGACGATCAAAAACACGAACAGTAAAATGACAACAATCAACAACTGACCCTAAAAGAGAACAAAAACAAAAACAAACTAAGCAAAAACTAGAACAGGAACTGAATCACAGAAACGGAGATCACTTGGAGGGTTATCAGTGGGAAGGGGGAGGGTGGAGAATAGGGGGAAAGGTACAAGGAATAAAAAGTATAAATGGTAGACACAAAATAGACAGGAGGAAGTTATGAATAGTATAGGAAATGTAGAAGCCAAAGAACTTATATGTACAATCCATGGACATGAGGGAATGCTGGAGGGAAGGGGGGTGCAGGGCGAGGGGGATAAAGGAGGAAGAAAAATGGGACAACTGTAATAGCATAATCAATAAAATATACAAAAAAAAAGAATGCTCAAAGAACTACATCCTTCCTCCTTGACTGTTCAGATTAGACTTGCAGTCAAATACCAAAAATAAAGAAGCTATAAGTTGTTTGACTAACTCACCTGCTGTGGACTGAATTATGTCACAATCAAATTCATATGTTGAAGCCTCAACCCCTTTATGTGACTGTGCCGGAGTAGGAGCCTGTGAAGCACAATAAAGTGAAAAGGAATAAAACAAGGCACGCCTGTATATGAGAGAAAAGAGAATGTTAACAAATGAAATAGGGGAATATGTAAAATGTAATACCAAATATTAGAAGTCGGGGAGTAGTATGGAAAATGAGAGTGGTCAGGAACCAAGTTTGGGCCTGTGTGCTTGGAGAGATTTTTTGGAGAAGAAGGGAAAAGAGATGAGTAGAATTAGAATTGGCAGTATGAACTCAGTAAGGTAGGAATGAGCAGGAAACAGAGAGAGTGAAGACAGCCTTGATGTTAGAAAGTTAACACTAGGTGGGGCCTGAAAAAAACGAGGCATTGCCAGATCATTAACTTGTCCAAAATCTTGTAAGTGGAATGTGCTACTAAGATTGTGGGGTTTCTTCAAGTCAAACAGTGTGAAACCCAACAGAAAACCATTCAAGAGCTAACATTTCCTTGGTACTAAGCATGCTTTGAGCTGTGCTCTGAGTGTTATATCACTGAATTTTTACACAAATCCTGTGAAGTGTATAATCCTCATTTTAAAGATGAAGAAATTAAGGTTTAGAGAGGTTAAGCATCTTGCCCAATATTAGTCAGGTTCTAACAGAGAAACAACCAACAGAATAATGTATGTATGTACATATACATTACATATATATATATATATATATATGGATAGACAGATGGGATGGATGGGCTGATTTACTTTAAGGAATTAGCTCATGAACTTGGGGAGGCTGTCTAGACCAAAATCTGATGGTGTAGACTGGTAGGCTGGGAATGTAGGGAAGAGATGTAGTCTGTTGGCGGAATTCCTTCTTGTTCAGAGGAGGTCTGTCTGTGTTCTATTTATGCCTTCAACTGATTGGATGAGCCTTCCCCCACCACCACCCCAAACACACACACTATAGAGGACAATCTGCTTTACTCTTCTCATTAAAATATTAGTATCAAATAAAAACACCTTGATAAAAATACCCAGAAAAAAATCTGAACAAGTATCTGAGCACCCTGTGGCCCAGTCAAGTTGACACATAAAATTAACCATCACAATTATTTAAAATACATCGTTATTCACAATGAATTCTATAAGGATACTGATGGAAAGGATGAATTTAGTAATCCAGAGAGCAACAGCAGACCAAAGAATGTTAAAGCTTCCTAATCGAGAGAGCAATAGTAATCAGTGTGAAACCCAACAGACAGTCATTCAATGGCTAACATTTAAAAAGCATTTTAAAGCTTACTATACTTACAATAGTGGGGCTTTAAAATGAATTTATGAATGTTTAGGAACATTCTTGTTTCTATATTCTATATATTTAACATTATTCTTCAGATTAATAAAAACCATATATCAGCGGGGGGCCTTACTGAGCCCCCTTGAGGTGTAGGCAAAAATGTTTCAAAACTTCCTGGTCCCCAGCCTGCTGAAGTTGAAAGTTGGGATAAATATTCCTGCTAATTTCCAGCACTTTTAAACTCTCCTGGCCTCTGCTGCTTCTTGAGCTCTGCTATGTTGCCCAGCCCTGTGGTTCTAGACTATAGTGATGCAAACATGAGACTTACTCTCTTTTTTAATTTCTAGAAAAACAACAAAAAACCCACACCAAGCCTGAGTCTAGCAGATTTTACTGGCAACATTGAGCTGGGGAAGGTGTTACAACACTTAGCCCATATCCTCCTGCCACCTTTCAGGTTCCCCTTTGCCCTCCCGTTTCCTGAGTGCCCAAATTCCAATTTTTGCACCTCTTTTATGCAAAGCAATGTTAGCACCTGGGTCAATTAGCTGTGTACTCCCTAGATTTTGTTACTGGTTTTTCTGGGCTCTTTCCTTTGCAAGGGATAGGAATTTAGCTCAAGCTAGCTAAGGGCAAAAGAATTTATTGGCTCATGCAATTTAAGGACAGGTTTATCAACCAAACTGTAGGAAGAGGGATTTGGCTGTACTCAAAACCACTGAACTAGGGACTTAAATCTGCTTTTCTCAATGCTGACTTGGCAACAAGTCCATTCTTATGTTTCAGTTTTCAACCACCTGGGAGGGGCTGCGTTTCCTTCTTCCAGTTTAAAGTTCAAAAATCCCGGCAAGGACTTGCTCAGTTGCCCATCCCTGTACCAACTATCTATGGTGTGTGTGCTCCTATAAAAACACAGCACCTCCCGGGACCAAATACTTGATAAGAAGGGGCTGCTTCCAAGAGAAATATGGGAGTTCACCATAGACCTAATACTTTGGCTGTTTTTGGTGTCCTTAAGTAAAATATGGGGTAACCATTTCTCTAATTTCCACACCAGCAATTTAAACAAAGTGGCAGCAGACCACAGAGGAGAAGGGGGCAATGAATACTGCATGCATGTAGCATGGACAAATACTTTCATAGAGGGCTCTTGAGGGGAGCCTTCAGGATTGATTGTGATTTGTCAAACCAAGAGGAGATTCCAGGGAGACAGATTTCCAGATCTGAGCACATGGGTATACCATATTTTGCCATGTATAATCCGCACTTTTTTGCCCAAATGTTTCAGGGAAAAATAAGGATGCACAGTATACATGGGTAGTACCTGAAACACCTTATATTTGTTTTTGTGTTTCATAATTGTTACATAAAATTTCTAGTACCATAATATGTTAAAAAATAAATGATAAATTCCTTTATAATACAAAAAAAGTATCTAAATATAAATTAGAAACCTGAATTAAAAATTTAAAACAAAACATTTTTTTGTCCTGAAAGTTAGGGCAAAAAACGTGGCTGCGTATTATATATGGGAGTGCATTATATACAGCAAAATATGGTAAATACCTCCTCTTCCAGACCTCTTTTCTTACATTTTGCAAAAACGTATTTGAAGCCATGAGAAAACAAAGGATAAAAGTATACTGTTAGTGAAAGGACAGGATTAAATGATTTTTACTTGGACTTAAGTATGAGTTGTGTGTATAAGCAAGTGACTTAACCACACCCCTACAACTTGGCTTTGTCACGATACTGAAGATAATAGCTCCCTCAGAGGGCTCAAGTGACGATTAAATTAGATAATCCCTTAGCCTAGCGGTCCCCAACCTTTTTGGCACCAGGGACAGGTTTTTCGACCCGGTGTGGAGTGGGACAGGAGGCGGAGCTCTGGCGGGGTAGGGGGAGTTCAGGAGGCGGAGCTCAGGCGAGCTTCCCTCCTGGCAGTTCCTGACAGGCCTCAGACCAGTACCAGTCCGCGGTCGGGGATTTTGGGGACCTCTGCCTTAGCCAATGCTTCAGCACATTGTAAGCACTCAAATAAATGCTGGAGATTATTATCAGCAATTATTTTAAACTCATAAATGTAGCTGGAAGGCTGAATTAGATGCTAAATGCCCACAATTTTCCACCTATCACCTAAAATGTGTTACGCAAACCATCTATCATTAGTGCAAACTACTTGAAAAATACTCCTTTTGATAGTCCGGGCCCGTACAAAACGGGGGGAAACCAAGAAGTACAAATAACGAGTGACATTAGACGCTTTGATTTTATTCTGAACTAAGCTGGGTGAGAAAGACGCGACCAAACCCGCAAGGAAGAGCTCCCCAAAAGTTTTCGGGGCGCGGAGATTCCCACCCCAGGGGAGCCCAAGGCTTGGGGAAGCGAGATCCTGGAGGGGAGCGGTGGCGAAGGGGCGCTCGACCTCGTGCTCCCGCGATGGTACAAAGAGCTAGCGCGCGCCAAAAGAGACAGGCCGCATACCTCAACACCCGCTCCGCCGCAAACCTCACCTCCGACAACCAGCAGGACGACGCTCGACACCGCCCTCCAGGTTGCAGCCCGGTTTCGGAGCGGATGGGGGAGAAGGGAGGAGACAGAAAGTGTAGAGCTCAGGCGAGCTTCCTTCCCCGGCTTCCCCCGCGGTGCCCTCGTGATATCACTTCCTGTCGCCGGCGCACACGTGGGAGGAAGTGCAAGTGCCCGCGGCCACAGCTCCTGCCTGTCTCTGGGTTGCGTTCGTACACTAGCCGGGCCGCTGCCTCTAGCCGGGTCGCCGTTATGGGAGTACCGGCATTCTTTCGCTGGCTCAGCCGCAAGTACCCGTCCATCATTGTCAACTGCGTGGAAGAGAAGGTGAGGGGGTGCCCGGTGACCGCCGCGCTAAAACCGTGATCCCCAGCGCGCCAAGGCCGTCGCCCTCGGGCCAGCCGCCGACGCTTGGGGAGTCGTGCTGGGGTCTACGCCGCCCTGTCGGCCCCGCTGGAAGCTGCGGCCAGACACGCGGTGGAGCGCGGTCATTTGCGTTCGGCGTTCCCGGCCAGCAGCATGGGCGGGGGCGGAGCGGGGCCTGAACTGTCGGGAGGGCTGCACCCCCTTTGCTGGTTTTCCCTGGACCGGAAGGCCCCGCCCACGGCTTTGTTTCCTCCCTGCACCGCGCAGTTTATGTTTCTCTTCTGGCTGTGAGGCAATTGGGCCACATAGGGCTGGTCGGCCGAATTTGCTGGTTAGAGATGCGTGAATACTGATCCTAGCCTTTAACGATCTTGTACAGTAATCCTCCACGATGAACTTTTTGTTGTTTACTGGCCAAGCCTGAAAAGTTTTTTCGTAGTGTGATAGACCGCTTGTTGCTGGTAGATCCTACCGTGAAAGCAGCACCTTAGAAAGTACAGGCAAGATGAAAGAAGTGCCTCCTCTAGGTACGCCAACTGCTGGACAATATGCTCGTTGAAATTTTCAGAATTCCTGGAAGCATTTGAACGTTACACTTTTGTTTTTAGTTTGCTCATGTGTATGTAGACTTGACCATTCTTGAGTTTTGTATTTACCGTTTCCGTGATTTCGTCCGAGTTCAACTTTGTGCTCTTAATTAGAATTTCTGAATTGGGAAGGGTCAGGGGCGTATCATGCTCTCTACCCCTTCGTTTTTGAAGGAAGTGTCTGTCACTGAACGGATTTCTTTCGCATAGGTTGGTGAGATCATGAGTTTTGCTTAGTTACTATACAAGAAGGAACCAAAAGCCTAGTTCTGGTGGCATTCTCAGTATTACGTGCGTTTTTCTCAAAACGTGTTCAATGCAGTGCCTGTTTCCTTTGTTTTTAAAACTTTTATTAAATTTTATTAACTTAAATCTCATAGCATTTTTACTCTCCAGTGATAACCACTTTTAACTGTGTTGGTTCTATCTCTTAAGTATCATGCTTATACCTGATTCAATGATTTTGAATCTGTTGAATTCTAGCTATGATAGAGAAGAGGTTTTGGTCACTTATGCAGCACTCCAACCCCAGCTTCACCCCCAAACCTCCTAATAAGAGTAACTCACATCTTTCTTCTACTGGCAAACTATAATTTTAAATAATATGCTTTTATTTTTTATCCATCTCTTCTGTAAAATATCTCTTGATTTTTACCTTTTGAAGTTAGGTATTACTTTTTCTAGCCCTGTCACCCTTACTTTTCACCCAAAGCTTATCAGCTGTACTTTTGCCCTGTTGGCATCCAATATTAAATTGTCAGGGTTTTGGCTATACAAGTTTTGTTAAAAGCTGAGAAACGAAATAGTATTGTTGTTTATTGTCAGTGTGCAAATTCAGGTTATGTATGTACTGTGGTTGTTTCTCTTCTTGTGCTACTCTTGTCTTTTTCTTGATGTTGCCTTTCTCTTTTCCTCTTTTACATGGATTCCCCCCACTCCAAACTATATTTTATCAGATACTCTCTCAAATCCTCTATCTTAGAAAATTATTCTTGACGTACTTACTTCTGTTGCTGTCACACCTGGTTATTTAGGCTTGCTGGAAAGCTGCTGCTTAATATTTTTTTTAAATTCCTCAGTCAGAGGTACTGTTTTCTGATCATCTTTCTTGGCTTAAATTCTTCCTTGGTTTTTATTCTCAGTTCAGTTCTCAAGAAATGGTGTGTGGGATGTGAGTTTTCTGAGTCCATTCTACCCTTGTTACATACGTGATCATTAGCTAGGCATAAAATCTGAGTTTGAAAATTAGTCTCCTTCAAAACTTTGAAAACATTTTCTTTTGACTATTGTCATCTAGTATTGTTAATTGAGAAGTTGAACGTTAATGTGATTGATTGATTGATTTAACCAACACTTAGTATGTTTTCCATTTACCAGACACTGTTCTAGGCACTTTACAAAATAATTTATTAATTCCTATAACAACAACATGACTACTATGTGGTTATTATTATTACTATTATTAATGAGAAAACTGTTTATTAACTAAACAGAGGGTTTAGTTAATGTACTCAATCTCTCTTGTATAATACATGTCAGAACCAAGAACATGCATTTAATTTCTGTGTTCTGGTTTCATTCTTTTGTAGTTGATCTATTTTTCTTTCTGAAATGTTAAAAGGTCTTTATCCTTGATAGTGTAAGTTGTCATGACTTCGTACTTAAGTATACACTTTTTTAAATTAAAATTTATTTTTGATTAGTACTTGGCTGACTCTGAGTTTGGAGACTTGTGGTCGTCAATCCAGTGGAGTGTACTTTATATGTATTTTTTACCTCGTTTTTCTCTGCCCCCTCTGAACTCTGGATACTAGTCCTAGGGAATGATTTTTCTTTTCTCTCTCTGTTCTCTCCTCCCTCAGCTCCTCCTCTCCCCCTTTTGCACCTATTTAAAGTATACAATTTAATACATTTGACATGTGTTATTCATGAAACCATCACCACCACAGTCAAGATAAGGAACATCAACTTCTAAAACATTTCCCTGCCTCTTTGTTTTTCCTACCACCTCTCCATACTGCCTATCTTTAGTCAGCCACTGATTTATTTCTGACTCTGTAGATAAGTTTTCATTTCGTACAATTTTATATAAATGGAATTATACAATATCTGCTCTTTTTTAAACCCAACTCACTTCCATTTGGAATAATTATTTCGAAATTCATCCATGTTGTTAAATGCATTAATAGTTTATTTCTATTTTTGAATAATACTCTGTTTTACATATATCACATTTTTTTGGACACTCGGTTATTTTTACATTTTAGCTATTGTGAATAATGGTACTATGAACAACAGATCAGTGTTTTGAGTATATACCCGTGACTGACCACCTTTCTTTCATTTCTTTTGTGTATATGCCTATGAATGGAATTGCTGGATCATATGATAATTCTGTGTTTACTTTTTTGAGAAACTGCCAAACTTTTCCCAGTCTCCGCCTTATAATTGGGGCATTTAGAACATTTACATTTAATGTAGTTGTTAATATGGTTAGATTGGAATCTGTCATTTTACTGTTTGTTATCTGACATCTGTTCTTTGTTTCCAATTTCTAATTCTGTTTCTTTTGGATTGAGCGTTTTTTTAATGATCCCATTTTATTTCTTGTCCTCTCCCTCTCCATTCCCATCTCTCTCCCCCATCTTTCTCTCCCCATCCCCTTCTCTCTCTCATCTCCCTGTCTCTTAGCTTTTTAAGTACTCTAAAGAAGAGTACCTGAAAAGTACTCATTCAGCCATCAGTTTCTTCACTTTGTGTTCATTAGTTTTCTGATTTTGGGAAAATGCGTTAAGCTCTCCTCAGCTCTAAAGAACCAAAGCTTCTTGTGTTACACTACACTGCTCCCTATTGTCTCCATGTTCTAGTCATCCCTCTATGAAATCTGAAATAAGGCAGAGTGTTACTTTGTTTGACCTCAGTTGGGAGTGTGGGTGTAGAATTTTTTACAGTTCTGCTCATGTTTGGGAATAACCTAGACAGAGCCACAAGTGTTGATTGGGGGTTACAAAAAATTTTAGTGAGTAGGTAAATTTGCAGGTTCAGAGTTGTAAAAAATGAAGATCAACTGTATGTATATTGAGTACTACAGAGGGTGGTTGCGTGGATTAAATCAATTAATACAATTTAAATGCTTCTTACAGTACCTTGCACAGAAGCACTTGATATTTCAGAATTTTATTTGGTAGGCTAATTTTCAGTAGTTTCTGTGTCTTGGTAAAAGTGGAGGTATTTTTGTATCTAACTCTGAAAAACATTGTGTAGTATAGAATTGTGCACTGTTTTCATGTAGTGAAATCCTGGCTTCTTAACCTGCTTAAAACCCTCTCTCTGCCTTCTGTTTCTCTGAATACTTTTTAAATGACAAGCACAGCTTTAAGGGCAGAGGGGATAACAGTGAACTGGGGCCTGAGGTTGGTCCCTTACTCTGCATTTTATTTTCTTCAATATGATATTTTTTTGGAACTCGTTACAGTATTTTTTAAACAGTTTTATTGAGATATGGTTTACACACTATACAGTTCACCCATTTTAAGTCTATAATTCATTGTTTTTTCATGTCTTCACAGACGTATGCAACCATCACCACAGTCCATTTTGAACTTTTTCATCACCTCAAAAAGAAACCTACATCCTTTAGCTGCCATTCCTTTATTCCTTGTTCTCATTTTCTTTGTCCCTAAGAAACCACTAACCTACTTTCTATCTCTGACTTTCATATGAGTGGAATCATATAGTTTATTGTTGGAGGGACTGCCTTCTTTCATTTGAAAACATTAGGTTTTCAAGTTACAGTTATGTTTGTGCCTATATCAGTATCTCATTTTTGTAATGACACAATAATGTTTCATTGTATGTGTATACCACATTTTGTTTATCCATTTCTGTGCCTATGGACATTTGGATTGTTTTCAACTTTTGACTATTGTGAGTAGTGCTGCGACATTTATGTACAAGTTTATACGTGGACATGTTTTTATTATATTGGGTATATACTTAGGAGTGGAATTACTGGGTAACATGGTAACTCTATGTTTAATTAAGGAATTGCCAGACTTTTCCAAAGTGACTGCAACATTTTACATTCCCACCAGCTCTGTTTGAGGGGTCCAGTTTCTCCATATAATTGCTGATAACGTGTTATCTCCCCCCCTCTTTTTTTAGCCATCTTGGTGGGAGTGAAGTGGTATTTCATTGTGGTTTTGATATACATTTCCCTTGTGACTAATGATACTGAACATCTCTTCATATGCTTATTGTCCTGTTGTGTATCTTTGGAGAATAATCCTTTTAGATAGTGTGCCTGTTCTTTATTTTTTTTAAGTATATTTTATTGATGATGCTATTACAGTTGTCCCATTTATTTTCTCCCCTTATTCCCTTCCCACCAGCACCCCCCGCCCTGTCTCACCAGCATTCCTCCCATCCTCTTAGTTCATGTGAATGGGACATACATGTAAGTTCTTTAGCTTTTCCATTTCCTATACTATTCTTAAATTTCCCCTATTTTGTGTCTACCATTTATGCTTCTTATTTCCTGTACCTTTCCCCCTATTCTCCACCCTCCCCCTTCCCACTGATAAACCTCCAAGTGATCTCCGTTTCTGTGATCCTGTTCCTGTTCTAGTTTTTGCTTAGTTTGTTTTTGTTTTTGTTCTCTTTTAGGGTCAGTTGTTGATTGTTGTCATTTTACTGTTCGTGTTTTTGATCGTCTTCTTTTTCTTAGATAAGCCCCTTTAACGTTTCGTATACTAAGGGCTTGGTGATGATGAACTCCTTTAACTTGACCTTATCTGAGAAGCACTTCATCTGCCCTTCCATTCTAAATGATAGCTTTGCCGGATAGAGTAATCTTGGATGTCGGTCCTTACCTTTCACGACTTTGAATACTTCTTTCCAGCCCCTTCTTGCCTGTAAGGTTTCTTCTAAGAAATCAGCTGATAGTCTGTTGTGAACTCCTTTGTAGGTAACTGTCTCCTTTTCTCTTGCTGCTTTTAAGTTTCTCTCCTTATCTTTCATCTTGGGTAACGTAATTATGATGTGCCTTGGTGTGTGCTTCCTTGGGTCCAAGGTCTTTGGGACTCTCTGAGCTGCCTGAACTTCCTAGAAGTCAGTTTCCTTCGCCAGATTGGAGAAGTATTCCTTCATCATTTTTTCAAATAAGTTTTCAGTGTCTTGCTCTTCCTCTTCTCCTTCTGGCACCCCTATGATTCA
Organism: Mormoops blainvillei; assembly: GCA_004026545.1. Taxonomy (NCBI): domain Eukaryota; kingdom Metazoa; phylum Chordata; class Mammalia; order Chiroptera; family Mormoopidae; genus Mormoops; species Mormoops blainvillei. Next base: position 1,053 of record PVJD01018892.1, on the reverse strand, counting down.
GATGGTGGAACGTTTAACGTTGTCCCAGAGGCTCCTAAGCCTCTCCTCATGTTTTTGAATTCTTGTTTTCTCTGTTCTGTTCTGGTTGAATATTTATTTGTTCCTACTGTCCCAGATCTTTGATTTGAGTCCTGGTTTCCTTCCCTTCACCGTTGGTTCTCTCTATATTTTTCTTTATTTCACTTTGCATAGACTTCACTTTTCCTTCTGTTTTGCGACCATAGTCAGCCATTTCTGTGAGCATCCTGATTACCGGTGTTTCAAACTCTGCATCTGATAGGTTAGTTATCTCCTTGTCACTTAGTTCTTTTTCTGGAGTTTTGATTTGTTCTTTCATTTGGGCCATATTTCCTTGTGTCGGCACACGTGTTATGTTGTAAGGGGCAGAGGCCTAGGTATTCTCCAGGGTGGGGCAACCCACTTCCCTGCTTGTGGCATTGTACTGGGGGAGGGGTCCTCATGAGAGGGAACAATGTGGCTTGCTCGTCTCTCGCCCTGCTTTCAGCCACTTCCCTGCTACCCACAAGCAAATTAGGCCCTCCTGGTGCTGATTCCCCAGGTGGGTGGGTTTGTCCTAGATCCAGTCTATAGAAGGCTGCTACTACATTTCATTCCCTGATATGACATATGAGAAAATCCTGGCAGATTTCTGTTTAAGGCCACAGGTTGTATGTTCTAGGACCCTGGGGGTCTCTCCAACAAACACTCCTGTGAGGCTCGGAGTTTCTCCCACCGCTGCAACACCGACAGGTTTTAACAGGCAGTAGTTTTGAGGCCTGCTTTTCCCACGCAAGAACCGTGGGTCGTGCGGTCCGTCTTGGTCTCCAGTGGTTCTTCCTGATTTATCTGCATGCAGATGTGGGACCGCCAGCTGCCGCTTCACCTGACTGGTCCTCCAGCTGCTACCGTGCCGTGTCCTCTCTGCCTTGGCTGCCCATCTCTGCCCCTCCTACCCGTCTGGACGAATGTTTCTTCTTTAACTCCTTGGTTGTTGGATATCCATCTGGTTCAATTTTCTGGGTAGTTCTGGTTGTTTTTTGTTTTTAAATTTGT
>PVJD01018891.1:0-13110 GCA_004026545.1 Mormoops blainvillei | reverse complement strand
AAAATCTTTTTTAAAAAAAGATACAAATAAGAAAGAAAAAGAAGGACCAGTTCAAAAAAAAAATGGAGTCATTCTCTTATTTACTATCTAGAAGCAAAAAGCTTTACTTACACAATGAGGGGGCCTGTGTATCTAAAAACCTCAGCAGAACATTCTGGAAAACAGGCAAACTAGGTCCAGCAAGAGATGCCGAAGAAATGGACTCCTTTTCATCTAAGACCTCTGATTCCCCACATCTCTAAGATTAAAAATAAATTAGCACAATTAATTATAAAGGACAAGTATAGTCACAGTGGGTGATGAACTTGTTAGTCTTTTATTAAGTTCCCAGATAAAATGTAAAATTAAGATTTCTGTATATATTTATGGGTCATGCACAGTAGGTAAATATAATTTCTAAAAGTGAGGGAACTATCCCAGAACAATTCAAATGAGCTCAAACAATACTCTTTTGGAAAATATTATTCATATATTATAAATACTGCACAGTGCTGTATGAGTATCCATTGCCTATATAACATTGTACAAAATGAACTACTCATTATCCCTGGCAAATTGCTAAAAATAATTTGACGTGTCTCCATTTTTATTTAGCTCATGTTTAACTGTATTCCCCATAAGAAACATTTGGGCATGTATTACTGAGTTTGATTCTTTTGTGTGTGTTTTTGTCCGGTGGGTGCATTTACAAATGTGTGTGGGGAAGTGTAGTATCAAAAGAGAGCTAACACGATTCCTCCAATAAGAGCCTTTCATTGATTCATCACATGTCACCAATAGGGTCTCTCAGAACCTCTGGGAATCTCCACAGTTCATGAAACAGAAACCCATTTAGAGAAGTTCTTCAGCTTCTGTATTCTTTAGACAGAACTCACTAGAAGACTAGAAAAGAAACTGTTTAAAAGCAATTAGATCCTTGCTTTCTATTCTTTTTGATATCACTTTAATCCTGATTCTTCAATATTAAGATACTAATTTTAAATTAAGATACTTCTCCAAGCCATCCTTTCTTTACAATGATCAAATTTCAAAAACGATGATGTTTATTAGAAATCAATTATCTTAAACGTCTCTGAAAGAATACATTTATACCTATTAAAATTACAAAGTAATCTATGTGTGAACCTCTTCTGAAAGTGATTGTGTGTGTGTGTGTGTGTGTGTGTGTGTGTGTGTGTGTGTTCTGGGACACATGGGGGAAAGGAAGGAATGACAACAATAATCCAAAAGCAACAATGAATATGAAAAATTCAACTTTAGTTACTAAAGTTTAATTATTGCAATTCACTGTAAAATAGTCTATATGTATTCATAAATGTGTAGAAAAAAGGCAATGAAACACTTTTCCTAATTTGTACATTGTAAAATGGGCTCCTGTTTTACACCTTAACATCAATATCTTCAAGCCCAAATTTCAACATGATCTTTTATATCTAGAATAGTGCTTTCCCAACAGAGATGTCAATGAAAATATTCTTCCTATTTCATTTTTCAATAGTTTCATAGGCAGTGGGTGCATTATCAGCATCAGAGAGCCAGCTAAGTGCTCATCCATTTATGCAATATTTTTTGAGCATCTACTAAGCACTGGGCACTATTCTGGGTGCCAAGGTCCTTACTGTCAAGCCTACATTCTAGAGAGAGGCAGGTATTAAACAGTAAGCCAATGAGGAAAGTAAAACAGAGTGATGTGAGAAGAGTGACTGAGGGGTGGTGGGTGCCATTCACTGTAGATAAGGTGGCATATGGAAGAGCTTCCTGAGGAGGTGACACAAGCGGGGCTAGCAATGCTACAAAGAAAGTGACACTTTCTCAAATAGGAATGGGAGAAGAAACTGGCCATGTAAGAACTGGAGAGCAGAGTGTGCCACCGAAGGAACAGTTTGAGCAGAGATCCAAAGATAAAAGCAAATTTGGAGGGACAGAGGGACAGAAAGCCCAAGGCAGCTTGCAGTTGTGTGTGTCCCAGGGGAGAAAGACAGGAGATGAGGTAGGAAAGTCAGGCAGGGCAGCTCATGTGAGGCTCTGTAGGCCACGTAAGGAGACATCACAGAATTTTGGTGAGGGGACAATGTGATCTGCCTCCATTTTGAGAAGATGGGTCTGGCTGCAGAGAGATGGGGAGAAGGCCTGCAGGTGCCCAGGTGAGCGATGACGAGGCCTGGTCAGATCATACACACCTTCCCCAGAGCAGTTCCTGCTGAATCTCACAGACACAAAAAGAAGCCTCACTGAAAAATTTTCCCTTTCCCTTCAACAAAAGCTAATGTTTATGAAGTTAGCTTTGTTTTCCCTTGATAACCTACTTCTAAGGCTTTAATTGCTTTTCTCTGAGGCCAGAACACAATCTCAAAAAATAATACAAATTACTAGTTATAATTTGATAGGCACAAAGTATTTCTGGTTCCACTAAAATAGTATGTGGCTTTAAATTTCAGAGCATATATTCACAAACATATAGAGTAATATAAAAAATATATGTATATGTGTGTGCAAGTATGTATCGTAACCTCACAAAGGGAGATTTCTTTGTTCTTAGTTAGACATTAAACTTTTATTTTTAAAGATAATTAGAAGTTAGTCCAGTATATAAACTACTGGCTTCATTAACTTAGAGGGAACCTCCTATGAACTCCTTATGTGAATTTGTGCATTCTCCCTTTTTCCTTCAAAAGAAAAAAAATAGCATAATGAGGATAAGAAAAAATAATTTTTCCCAAAACAATATTTTTAAATGATAGCATTCAACAAATAGAAAGAAAACCACCTACCTCTGCCTCAATTTCCGCTTGCCTCTTCTCCAAGAGTTTGGCCACAGCCATCGCCCTGTGCTTGCCTGACCGTTTGCAGCTCACGGCCCATTCACACAACAGTGTCACCACCGCTTCATCGTTGGGGGCAACCTAATGACCAAGAGAAAGGGGAGCCAGCCAGATCAAATGAAACAGTTACCCAATGGGAGTCATGAAAAGCAAGCAATACAATTATCCACAGTTTGAATGCTTTTTTGTTACATTTTATTAGTCATTTAAAAAGTGTTTCCAAATCTTCTGTAATTGAAATATAAAGAGTAAAACTTTAGTCATAAGGAAGGAAATCACTTACTAGAACAGGTGAATCTGTGACAATTCCAAGCGAATTAGAATTTTATAAGCCTCCACTTACACAGGATCATAACCCAGCCCTTTCAAGCCTCCAGAATTCAATTTCAAAAGGCAACAGAAAGGAAAACCGACACTGAATATCAAGAACAGCTGTTGTCAAGCTCAGGCACTGCACTCCACTGGCGATACCCTCAGGCCCTCGCTCACAGCCAGGTTATCAAATCCAAGGTTATCAAGTCCACTGAGAAAGGGAAAGACACAAAGTCTCCCCAGGGGTGGGCGCGCTGCTAATCAAAGGCCCACTGCAACAGAAACAACAAGCATGAAAAGTGACTGCCAAAAACGTCAAAATAAAAGTTAAAAGCAGACACAGTTAACAAAGGGCCGTGGCCCGGGTCTATGCAGGGCTCAGCACTGCCACCAGAACTAAGAGCTGTAGTTGCCGTGACCCATCGATGAGCCCCACGGGCTGAGGATGAGAGGAGTCAAAGAAAAGTCACAGGGACCCATGCTACGTGAATTAGTGGGGAGAGAGGAGGAGGTAAGTCAGCAGGGGGATCATCCTTCTAATGTAATCTGGCCTTTCCTCTTAAAAGATCCATGCCAACCAATGGAACATCAACTGCAAGTTTTTAATATTTGCCCAACTGTATAAACACTATGCCAAAAAAAAAAATAATCAAGATATCAGCATTACCACCTATATGCTGTATGAAAAATTCGGAATGTTTTAAAATCCATAAGCTCAATTAAGATTATGACAGCTATGAGCACATTTCCTGGGAGAATATATAGGGGTTGGCAAAAGTAGGCAGACAGTTGTTTGTATGGGAAACACATAATGCAAAAATAAATAATAATACAAGAATAAACTGTGTTTCACGTACTCAAAACTGTAAACACACTTTTGCCAACCCTTGTATGTGTGTATTCTCTCTCTCTCTCTCTCACACATACACAAACACACACACACACTTAGTACATTGCAGGTTTGGAAACTGTGAGAACTTATCCAAGAATCTCAGGATAAGACTCCCTAATCAGTTTTTAAACACTAGTAAACAATTCAGATCATAAAAATCAGTTTATCCCAAGATTGCTACCCATCCTACACTAAATTTCATTAAAAACATCTTGACTCAAAACAAAACAAAAGTTAAGTTATCTGGGGCAGATATTTCAAAAGGAGCTATGGGTCTCTTGATTTAAAGCAAGAGAAATAATTCAATTAAAATATACAAAGATTGAACATAACATTTAAAAAAAGAAAGTGAACTGGGAGGAATTCCTGCCTGGATTCAATCTAACCCAGAGGAAAGAAAAATATAAAAGCCAGTCTAGCGAAGCAACAAGAGGTTTTTGATAGGATGGAGGAGGAAGTAATCAAGTCTCATAGTCTGCACCTCCCAAATCCCAAAGGAGGTAAGCATCTGTCTGCCCCAGCTTACACACATCTGAGAGCTTAAGTGGAAGAAGACAGGCCTGCCATCTGCCTGCAGTTGTAAGTCTCAATTTGTGATTACTAGGAATTAAGTGAATTTTTTAAAAATCAGAGGAAAATGCTACTGAAAGACTGAGTTTTCAAAATTTTATCACAGAAATTTTGTCTTCCTATCAATTGTGCCCATAACAAGTTATATATTTAAATTCTATTTTCAACCAAAAAGTACTTTCCCATACTGTCCAGATTCCACTAGTGAGAAGTCCACTCCTTTCTGAATACCAAACAGCCTGCCAAATGATGCCACTCCTTCCTTAGGACACTGGGGTGGGGAGGCAGGAATGGGCAGGCTCTGTGCGGATTTTCAAAGAAACAGTACAAAAGAGGTTTTATGGCAACCTACACTAACTTCGCAGAAGATCACACTGAAAAATCAGGTCATATTTTATGAACTTGAAAACAAGCTATCTCTGCAATATGAGTAATTACATATTTATATACTCGGTAATAAGGCATTTCTTTAGTTCTTTATTATTAAAAAGTTACGAAATAATTTTTGTAATTTTAGCATTATTTTTCAAAGTAACATCACATTCAAACCTTTTTTCCCCTATTTACAGTAAAGTTTTGTTCCACATTTTAAGTGGATTTACCACTAATTATCAGAAATAATGAGAATATTTTGCTTATTTGACTCACAACACCAGTTCCAGGGTATATCCCATCAGGTTTATTCAAACAGACACACAGGGCTCATGGTCCCCACATACCAATTCCTTGTACCCTTCCCCACTGCTCTGCACCAATCGACTGTTAGAAAATTATTAGAGGGTGGCTTCCACTTGTCTGCCAGACACTATTTTACAAATTAACTCCCTGTCAACAAGACATAATGATTTCAAATATGTAATTTGAAATGCATTTTCATCCTAAAAACAAATTTCTAAAAATATTAAGCTCCTTTTCTTTGAACAACTAATAATTGTTCAAGTGAAACTTAATAAATATTATTTTAATACATAATAACTTCAAGGCAAAAATTTGAGATATGTTAGTAGTTCAAGATATGAACTAAATACAGGCCCTGCCTTTAACAAGATGGCAATTCAGTTGGACAGACACACATGTATGTAAATAATTTAGATGAATAGAAAAATGACATAAAAATTATCTCAGAAACACAACAACATTCGAGAGCAGAGAGACAAAGGATTTATTAGATGCTTCTTTTAGAAGGTAGCTTTTAAGAAATATCTTAAATTTCAAAACAGTTTGAACAAAATCAAAAATAAAATATGTGACAGACAGAATAATGGCCCCCTCCTCCCAAAGATGTCCTCATCCTAATCCCAGGACCTATGAATATGTTATTTTAAATGGTAAAAGGGATTCTGGACTGTGATTAAGTTAAGGATCTTGAGATGGGTGCAGCTGTCCTGGATTATCTGGGCGGCCCTTAAGTAATCACAGGGTGCTTATAAGGGGAAGGGAGGAGGAGAGCTAGAGAAAGAACTATGACAAAGGAGGCAGGGGTCAGGGTTAAGGAGGGATCTGAAGATGCTCTGCTGCTGGCAACACAAGCTAAGCCTCTGGATGCTGGAAAATGGAAGGAGACACATTCCCTGTCACCCCCTACCCCCCACCCCTGCCTGGGAGCCTCTGGAAGGAATGCAGCCCGACTGACAGCTTGATTACAACCCAGTAAGATCACAACCTCCAGAACTAGAAGAACAAATCTGTGCTGTTTAAAGCCATTATATTTCTGAAAACTTGTTACAGCAACAATAGGAAATGAATTCTAAGTAGTTTAAGCAAACACATAAAAAGTGGAAAACATGACTGTAGTTCAAAGAATTGCAAGAACAGAGGACGATGATTAAATGACAAATACAAGAGGCTACAATATAAAATTAAAAATCTGGAAAAAAGTTTAATGACAACACAATAAAGAAGAGTACCATGAAATTGGCAGTAGTCTCATTCATTTACTTACTAATTCATTAGATAAATATGTATTGAGTACCTACTATTACCAGCCCTATTCTAGGCACTAGCTATAAATAGATTCTCATGCATCTCTTTGTAGGAATAAAAATTGGTACTTCCCTTCTGAATGTAATTTCTTTTACATAACAAGAGTCTTAAAAGTCCATATTATTTGCTCCAATAATTCAATCTCTGAGAATATAGCCCAAGGAAGTTATCTTAAAGTAAAAAGATACGAGTGCTCCAGGCATCAGTGAAGTGCTACCAAAACACTCACCATCTCAGCCCCCAAAACTGACAAAGAACCCTTCTGAAATCTGAAAGAGGCACATAAATGGGTCAAATCAAAATGGGCTTACAGGGAGAAAAAGGTCCATGCTGATGGTTCATAGGTGAAAGAACGTGTCTCTAAGCAATGGAAGTATGAAAAATTTTGTGGGGTTTTGTTTTTATTTCTATTTTTCTGCATGAGAATGGTGATATTTCATTATCTAATTAAAGACATATAAATATGAAAGGTTGATGGGAGAGGCTTGCAAGTGAACATAGAAAAGGGGAGGTCAAAGGCACATGATTCGCAGTGATTCCAAGTCCTCGACAAGCCAAAAGGCGGAGCTCCCAGCCCTCAGACAAGGTCTGCTCTGGGTCTGCCCACCGCTCTTCCCTCTCCCAGGAGCCGTATCCCTATTTTTTCCCCGAAGTACTATTCTTCCTCCTGCCCTGGGGGGGTCAAGGAGAGGTTACCAGTCATAGCGCCCCACCCTCCCAGTTTTAATGCCACACTCTGGATCTGGGACTTTGACGGGCCCTGAAGACTTTAGGAGATTCTCTGAACACAAGAAAAAAATCACTCTATCAGGCACTCATGGGGTACACCGCTCTGTGCTCAACCTCATAAAATGTTTTGGGTATTCAAGGAGACTAGCCCTGACCAAATGAAATTGTTTATACCCTGGTCAAATATCTATTCTGTAGAATAGGCTTTTTAGAGTATTTATTGCTTATTTTAGTCATTACTAATGTCTTAGCACTGATAACTGACCTAACCAGACACAACAAAAGTTAAAAATGAAAGTTCTCAATCTTAAATGTAAATCTTATTTGCCTAATAAATTTAAAATGTAAAATAACATAGTATAGACTAAATCGCTTTCAAAGTCACTAAAGAAAGGTAGCTTGGCAAATTTGAGGTGGCAGTAATAAAGATAATTAATATTCATTGAGTGCTCACTCGATTTACAGAGACTGTAATAAATGTGTTTTAGAAATTATCTTAATGTTCATTTTCTACAAGCTAATTATTAGTATCCCCACTCTGCGGATAAAAAAAAACCCCAAGACATAAAGATGTTCAATGATTTGTCTATGATCACTCAACAATTAATGGAACTCTTGCCACAACATATCTCTGGGGAAATAAACTAGGGAAGCAAAGTAACACGCGTGTCAAAAGAACCTGGGAAGGAAATTTTGACCCCCACGCTCACTCCGCCCCCAGTGTGCACAGCGGCCTTCTGTGTGAGCCCCAAGTTGTTCTGGGCTCTTCTGCCTTCCACCCTTGGTGCTCACAGCCTCAGAGTATTCTGTTTCCTTGTTCTGTAATATTGATGTTTACTTCCAAGTAATATGCATTTTTCAAAACATAGCATCATGGTTATTAGATCTCCAGCTACTGGCTTCGAATGCCCATTAGGAAGAGGACACACCTCTGAGAACTACTCAAAGAAAGCGCTTCTGAGACAGGGGGAATCAAGAGCTCAAATTCTGGCCTGGGCATAAAAGAAAACATGTAATCATGACAACAATAGCAACAGTTGTACATTTCTAACCACCAATAGTAGCAGTAGTAATAATCGAAAATATTTACTGAGCGGGTGCTGGGTGTTTCACTTCTATCGTCTCTAACCTCAACAAGAAATGTGGAAGTAGGCATTCCTATTTCCATTTTACAGATAAGAAGATGGGGGTTTAGAGGGTAAGGAAGGTGGCCAAGAGCACAGAGGTCAAATACGGGAGAATTAGGTGGCCTTATTCTAAAGCCCATGCTTCCTGTTGGGGTGCGTATGAGAGGCAGCCCCAATCACAGGTGAAGCAAGATCACTGGAAGCAAAAGGGCATCATGGAAGTCTCCCGAGTGGGTCACACAGACCCTACTCTGACCAACCACTGCCACCCACGGTTCCAGCTCTGACTCCTACCTCTCTAGGGACCAGCCAAACATCCAATCCAAACGTCATACAGAAAACAAAGCCGTAGGAGTGAATTACCAATGACTTCATTCCACCTCTAACAACTGTTAGACTAGATGCTTGTATAAGGCTGGGATGTGCGTTCTTCATGGTTGTATTTTCAACATCTACCATAGTGCCTGACACTTGGTAGGTTCAATAGATATTTTTTAATCAAAGAATATAAAAGCAATGTACTATACTACATGAAACTGAAGGAAAACACAAGGAGAATGGTTGGGGGAGGGGTCTAATATCTTACCTCTCTTCCCCCACACACAGGTACACTTACTTAACAGGGAAAAATATCTGATGTAACCCAGAAGGTGACTAAGTGTAAAACACCAGAAGCATTTCCATTCCTAATTTAATGAATCAAGGACACTGGCCCGAACACTGTTACTTAGCATCATTCTAAAAGATTAGTCAATGGGAAGAAAAAGGAACAAATATTCGAAAGGATAAGGCAACAGTTCACATAAAATAATTACCTATCCCCACCAACCCAGACAAATGGAAAACTTTAAAAAAGAATTGAGTACCATAGATACAACAAAATAAACAAGTAAAATGTGATGGATAATAATAAGCAGAAAAAAATCCTGTTAGAGTCTTAAGTGTTTATATTTATACACATAAATGTACCTAGGAAAATATCCAAATTATATGGGCCCAAATAAATGGTGGTTACAGCTCACAAAACAGTGTTCCCTGTTTCAATGCTTTCACATCATCATATGATTGTTGAGCAAAGTGAGGCCAATGGCTGAAAAATGTTACATGTCTCAAAGTTGCTAGGTCATGGGCTTGAGAGTCTGGCTCCACAGCAGGGGCTCTGGGAGGCCCCCCTTCTCGGCAGGAAAGTGGGGCAAGGTTCCAAGTCGCTGGCCAAAAGGGGCTCCTTGGTATCCAGAATGTATTCATGTACTGTGTGCATAACAATCACAGGCAGAAAAACTGCTACAATGAGAACAAATAATTCAAAAATTCAAAAATCAATAAGGTCCTTTAAAAAACAGAATTGTTCACCTGACCACACGAACTTGGGACACACCCGCAGGGGTAAAATATTGAAATTATTAATTCTGTTGCAAATAATCATCATTAAGGGTACTACCCACATCTGTCCCAAATGTGATGTAATGATGTCCCAAATGTGAAGAAAGTTTTCATCAGAAGGGAGACTGGTCACCTGGTTTCTTTCCTGGGGGAGGGTGGCACAAATCTAACAGATTAAGCTTAATTCAATTCTTAACAACCTAATGGGATCTAGAAGCTAACCACAGGTCTTATATTCTTTAACACACAAAGAAGGAAAAATAATTGGCAACTACATCTGAGGCTGATTTCCTTTAGAAATTAGAAGACATTTGGTGAGATTGTTTACCATTTTAAAATAAGGAATTTCGATATACTACCTACATTATAAACCAACACCATAGCCCTGACTGATGTGGCTCAGTGGGTTGGGCTTCATCCCACAAACCAAAGGTCACTGGTTCAATTCCCAGTCAGGGCACATGCCTGGGTGGAAGGCCAGGTCCCCGGTTGGGGGTGTGCAAGAGGCAACCGCACACTGATATTTCTCTCCCTCTCTTTCTCCCTCCCTTCCCCTCTCTATAAATAAATAAATAAATGATACCATAAAAGGGGGCAGGAAAAATCGATGGCTTGTTACCATAAGCAACAGCAAACTTGACTGGACATCAGATACTGAATAAAGCTCCTTTTTAAAAAATTTTTTTTAAGATTTCATTTATTTATTTATTTATAGAGAGGGGAAGGGAGCGAGAAAGAGAGGGAGAGAAACATCGATTGGCTGCCTCTCATATGCACCCCAAATGGGGACAAACCCACAACCCAGGTATGTGCCCTGATTGGGAATTGACCAGCAACCTTTTGCGGGACAACACCCAATCAACTGAGCCACACTGGTCAGAGCCCTAAATAAAGTTCTTTAATAGCTCTTTAATCTGAGACTAAAAGGACATGTTTATAAACATAATTAATCACTCTTAGTCAACATTAAACAAAATAGTCATATCAGGATAAAAACATTATTCCTATAATAGAACCAATAAGTAATATGGAATGATACGTAGAGTGGAAATAACAATTCATGTGGTAGGAGGCATGCTGTGGAGATCTGGATGAATTTCAAGAGTTGCGTAAGTTAAGGACTAGTCTGAGCTGCTAATAGAACATAAGCCTGCTGGACATAGTTACAAACAGTATTTCTAACAGAATCGCCATATAAAGTAACAAGCCCCCAAGATTTATTACTAAAATATAAATAGCATTCATGATTGAAAAATCTTCATAAATATGAATGTTTTCACATGTACATTTCCAAAAGATATTTGGAATGGCTCATTTCAGATGAGGAACGGAACAGGTTTTCCTAGTCTCACATTCTCAGAATCAATGTTGAAACAAAACATACACCATTAAAGAAAAAAGATGTCCTTTTTTTCCAAAACAATAGTTAAAAATAGTACAGTTCTGAGGAGAAAAGAGATAAGAAAACAAAATTAAAACCATTTTTCCAGCATTTATATCAACTAATTGTCATTAATTTGCACTGTGCCAAAAAAAGAAAATTTGCTATCCCTCAGTCAACATTTAAATAATACAAATGGAGAAGATAGTTTTGAGAAATATGTAACTATGATAACCAAAGGTATACATGAGATTAAAATTATAATCATAATGTAAATCCCTCTGAAAGTCCTTGAAAAGTGTCATGTCTCTAATCCTGAAAATAATTAAAATATTAGACATAGTGTCCAAGTCATCACTATATGGTCTAATAAACTGTACTGCTTGCCTTAAAAAAAAAAAGTCCTCACCAAGGACATTTTCTTTTCATTGCATTTAGAGGAAGAGGAAAGGTGGGAAGAGAAACATCGATCAGTTAGTTGCCTCTTGTACACACCTGAACCAGAGATTGAACCTACAACCCAGGCATGTGCGCTGTGAATTGAACCCACAACCTTTCGGTGTACAGCACAATGCTCCAACCAACTGAGCCACACCAGCCAGGACTGTACTGCTTGCCTTTTACGAATAATAAAGGAAACATAGAAATGAGAACAAGGGAAATAATAATTTCTACAAGATGGTGCTAGGTTCTCCTGACCAGACAACCAAAGTTGCCCAGCCAAGAACATAACAACAGGCATTTACTGTTTATCATATGCTTCCATAGGAAGAGGACTTCCATAGGAGGAGGACTTCCATAGGAAGAGGACTATTTAGAAAGGACAAAGAGAATGATACTGAAGGAGGTAAGTAATTGTTCTAAGGCTAGCCAGTCACTTGGCAGCAAAGCCAGGATTCAAATCCAGGCCTGAGCTGGCATCAAGTCTGTGCTGTACTACAAAGGCCAGATTACTCATCTTGAGGATTTGGACTTCTAACTTAAATATTGCTTACTATGTTAAAACTGTCAAACAAACTTTTAAAAATTAGAGATTATTCCTTAAGAAAAAAAGTGCCAATATTAATAATATGTGGAAACTGTCTAAGGCAATTACAAAGGTTTTATACTCCTTCTTCTAAAATTGCATCTGACACTTCATTGCTTGGCTTCAGTTACCTTAAATAAAATTTTTAAAAGAGATTCAAAGAACAGAATATACTATCTAAATAAGAGTGCCATTCTGGAACCATTTAGGATTCCAGCTCCTATTCTTCCACCAGGGAGCTGGGCAGGACCTTAGACAATTTACTCATCCTCTCTAGGCCTCGGTTTCCTCACCTACAAAGATGAGGATAAATGAAGTTTTTAAAACATGCATCGTACTGGCCACGGAAAAATTAAATTAGATGATATAACACACTTAAAACAGAGCCTATGAAGTATTAAAAAAAAGTCTGAAGAAGAAAGAAAGACTTGTATACATGGTCAAAAACAAACCGAGACCCATGTCAATCTAAATGAAGGTATTATTGGCCCTTCTCGGTAACAGCAAAGTCTAAATGTCTGGGCACACAATTTTTTCCTCAACCATGTTAATATAATTGGTCTTTTACTAACAGATTTATTTTTAACAAGAAGAAAATGGTAGCTATAAAAGATTAGCAACACTTCCTTTGGGTAGCCAGTAGAAAAACATGTGATTTCTAAAGTACAGTAGATTCCAGTAGGGCCATGATCAGCATTAACAATGACAGTTGTAATAATCAGCACAGGGTAGCTCAGTGGGATGTCACGCATGTGTGTTTTCCTCATTTGCCTGACTTTTGCTTTGCTTGGCTCTCTTCAGTGTTGGTTTTAAAAAGTGACTAAAAATGTTTTCCTTACATTAAGCAATGTTTAAAAAAAAAGAAAAGGAATGAAATGAAATGG
>PVJD01018890.1:0-13114 GCA_004026545.1 Mormoops blainvillei | reverse complement strand
CCTTGCCGCTGACCTCTCGGCCTGCACAGTGCGCGGCCCCGGTGGCCGGCCTCGGGCCTCTGTCCCCTCCAGGGAAACCTGACCCTTTGGTCGCTTGAAAGATGAGAGGAACTTGGGTTTGATGTTTTGAAGAAGTGGCTTTTTATCAAAAAGCCCTCTGGGAGCCAGGGCCGCCACCACTGAAATTGTATCTGTTGTTTCAAGGAGGGGAGAGGGCTGGGGCCGATGGTTATTAAGATTTATGGCTTCCCCTGAGCCTAATGGCCTCAGAATCTTCTTAACCGTGGGGCTAAGTGGTGCTGGGATGGACCGCGGAGCTGAGGGGCAGCTCAGTCTCCCCCTCCCCCTCGCTCTCCTTGCCCCTCACTCTGCGCCCCCCCCGTCCCCCCAAGTGGGAACATCCTGGGTGCGCGCCAGGCAGGTGATGGGCTCGCTGCTCATCTCAGCAGGAGGAGGGAGGTGTGAAAAGCTCTTCAGTTCAGGCTTCTGGGTGATTTTTGCTCTGGTTGCTGCTGGCTAGGGGACACGGAGGGGCAGGGGGCAGGGGGCAGGGGGCAGTCCGGCAGACAGCAGGGTGGGGCTTGTGGCCGGAACACAGCTAGCCGTCCCGCAGCGCCTCGGCTTCCCCAAGCCTCCCAGGGCTGGGCGATGGTGTCCGTGCTGCCTGTGGGGCGGGCAGCCCAGCCCAGCACCGTGGTCAGCAGGTCTCAACACACGCAGGAGGCCTGCCCTGGGGAGGCAGACGGGGGACCCCGGGGCAAGGCTCAGGCCACATAAGGAGCTTTCCAACCTGCTGCCTCAGCAGGAGTGAGGTGTCTGTCTCTGGAGGCATGCAAGGGAGCTGCATAACCTCTGGCAAGGAGGCAGGAGGGGAGTCTCCTCACAGAGCGGCCGACAGGGGGCCCAGCGGGGCTGCCTCGGCCCTGCCTTCCTCCCCAGTTGCAGGCAGACAGGCTGCGGGGCGCACCCAGCACTTCCACCCTCTCTGTCTGTGGTCCTGCCTGGGCTGCGGGGGCCCCGGGCGGGCTGGCTTCGGGCCAGGTCTCGGGCACTGGGAGTGGGGCTGGGGACCGAGGCGCCCGCTGGCCCTCTTCCGCTCAGGCGGCCCGCTCCGGGAGCCACTGGCTTAGGCAGCATCAGGAGACGTGGGAGCAGACCCGCACGGCCCACCAGACCGCCCCCACCGATGGACCCACGAGCAAGGGAGCCACGGAGTGTTTTAACTGGGTTCTGCGGTGGTTTGTCCCGCAGCTGAAGCTGGCTAATACACGGCCGTATTGTGACACTATTTATTATCCTTCGGTGCTACCAGTGAAGAAGCCGAGGTTCAGAGAGGTCAGGCCACGCCCCGGGGGTCCCCCAGCTTGCCAGTGGCAGCCCGCGGGTCAAGCCCAGCTGTCTGACCAGAGCCTGTGCTCTCAGCTCCAGCGCCCAGCACCTCCCTGCTACTCTCTAGGGAGCCCTGCTCAGTGCTGGGGACCGGGGCCCCACGGGGGGGCCGGCAGGTGAACCACGGAGGAGCCCGCACCCCAGCAGCGAGGCGCGCTCTCCTTGGAGGGGCCTCCCGGGGCCCGGTTGCAGCCAGGACCAGGCCCCGTCACCGACCGTGTGCGGATGGTCCCCAGGGTCCCTGGTCTCCGTCAGCTCCCTGTGTTTGCCCCACCTCAAAGCACTCGTCTCTTCCCTTCCCAGGAATGGACAGAATCTAACAAATTCTTTCCCCTCCGAGATCCAGAGACAGCGGAGCGGATGGGGCCCGAGACCACGCTGCAGGGCGCCGATTAGAAGCCCAGTGAGCCCCGGGCGGCAGCCTGACCCCAGAGCCCGGGTTTCCGAGTTTGGGGGATGGCCATGGCCCTGGAATGTGTGGTGCTGTGTGAGAAGGACTGCCCTCCCCGGTAGCAGTTCTGCCGTCCAGGGGTCTCGGGGCCATGCCAGCGGCCTCTCGCAGGCGGAGGTGAATGGATCAGACCCCCATCCCCAGGGATGTTGCCCGGGTGGTCCCTCCCGGCACTGAGGGGCCCAGGGAGCGGGAGGGGAGGCCTCTCTGAGGCAGTGGCTCCTGGGACCCTGAAGACCCTCCCCTCCCTTCCTTACAGCAACAGTGGGTTGTCCTCGCGCCCCTGGCCCAGCACGTGCATCAAGGACCCTGGCCCTTGGGCTGGGGCTGGCAGGCCAAGCACCGTCCTCAGGGAGAAGGTGCAGGGGAGGGGGGCCGGGGAGCCTCAGGGGTGGGAGGGCTGCCTGCTCTTCCTCGAAGCCGCAGCCAGCATCTCAGAACCTTGGTCTGACCTTGGCCTCCCAGGGCCAGACCCCTGCCTTGGAGCCTTCACCGCCCCAAGGCCGGAAATGGTCTCGGCCCAAAGATTCTGGCCAGAGGGCGGTGGGGCAGCTCTGGACAGCCCAGCAGCCAGGCCTGGTACCAGGCAGCCAAGCCCCATGGGGACTTGGGACAGCACCAGTTGTGCGGGGCCCTGCAAATCCAAGCCTTCCCCAGATGCTCACTGAGAAAGGTCGTGCCCCTACTCCCACCCCTCAGCCCCAGAGTTCCTGGCCCCGGGGGACCTGGGAGACATGGCTTTGGGCCAAACATGCCCTGGGGCACCGGGGGCAGAGCCTCACTGGGAGCCGTGGCCCGGAGTGGGGCATGGCTCCCGAGAGGGCGTCAGGCAGGGTGGCGAGGCCAGGCCCAGGTTCGGGGCAGGGACTATGTCTGTAAGAGACGCAGGACACCCCAGCAGGCTTAAGGGGCTGGGCTTTGCCCCGGGGGTGTCCCGGGGATGCTGGGACCGTCATTCCATCCCAAGTGTCCATTGAGCACCTGCTCGTTGACCAGCCCTGCATGGGGTACAGGAGAGATGGGCGGACAGGCGGTGAGGGTGGTGGGCCAGGGCCGGGGCCAGCTTGGCCTCCTGAAAGCACAGCTCTCATGGTGGCCAGGGGAGCAGACTGCAGGGGTGAACACAGACCGGGAGGGCAGAATGCCCAGGGGAGAAGGGGCAGGAATCAGTGGCCAGGGCCTTTCACTGGGGAGATGGGGAGGGAAGCCGGCATCCGAAGTGTCTGTCCCCGGTGCTGTGGGTCTCCCACTCCCAGTGACCCGGCAACCCCACTTCAGGCTCGTGCCTGCGGAGGTGGCCGTCCAGGACCCAAGCAGACACCGGGGTCCCTGCAGCCGTGCAGTGATGGCTCCCAGCTGGAGAGGACCCAGGCGTCCTTGGGCAATGGGACGGGTTCCAGGGTGGGCCAGCTGGGTGGCGTCATGTGCGACCTGTGACAGCTGCCAGACATATGCCGAGAGAGCCCACTGCCTGAAGGTAAAACGGGAGACAGACTCAAGCACGAACGATGAGCCAGCAGCTCCTTTGGGCGTCCGGGGGCCGGGGACTGAGTGGGGATGGCGCCGGGGGCTTCGGGCCATTTCTGAGGTGGTCGCCATCCTGGTTCTCACCTGAGTGCTGCTTCGTGACAAGTCATTTTGTGGGCACTTTCCCGTGTATCTGTCACACTTCGATTAGAGAAATCGAGGAATAACATTTACAAATGAGGGCGGTGGCTCCCAGTGAGTCCCCACTTACCTGTTGGGAGGCCCAGCTCCCAACCCTCCTGGGGTTTGGAAGGCTGAGATTATTCATTTGTTTGCTTGTTTGTTTGTTGATAGAAACCTCGATTTGTTGCCCCACTTATTCATGCAGTCATTGGTTGATTCCTGTTTGTGCCCTGACTGGGGATTGAACCCACAACCTTGGCGCATCAGGATGATGCTCTAATCCATTGAACCCCTTGCCAGAGTCAGAAGGCTGATTTCTGCGTGCGTCATGGAGCCTGTCACCCTGGGATCAGGGTCTCACCAGGCTGGTCAACGCCTCCCCATCCCCAGGCTGGGTCCCGGGCCCCTGGAGGGCTCAGGTGAGGGGGTAATGGGGGCAAGGAGGGGACAGCCAGGGACGGCAGGTGACACCACATGAGGGCTGCTGCTCAGCCTCCCCCAGACCCCTTAGCACAGGCGCTGGGCAGCTGCGGGTGAGCAGAATGTTCTAGGGTTATCTGTGCCCCAGTGACAGCGGCGAACCCCAGGAAAAAGCAGAAGTTCAGCCCGGCAGCGCCGGCACTGGGCGCACCAGCACACCGCGCGGGGGAGGCCGGGCGCCTGCAGCCGGCGTGTGCACGTGTGGGTGCACGTGTGTGCGTCCGTGCGCAGTTTGCACAATGCCCAGGAATTGTGTCTAAAGAAACAGGCCCGTTCTTTAGGAAGGGGACACGTCTTTGCATTTCCATTGGCTGCCCGAACAATGTTCGTTTAATTAGTGTGTTTTGAAGGGGAAATGAGGGAAAATTATAACTCATCCGAGAAAATGGTTGTACGTGCTCAGCTCTTCTTGTGGGTTCCGGAGGGGCCGCCCCAGTTCCGGCAAAACCTGAGCCCAGAGATGCCCAGGCCAGAGGAGGGGGACGAGCCCGCACGGCCCCAGGGGCGGGAGAACATGCCCGTCCTGGGTGCCCGGCATGGGGCACGGTGGGGGGGTGCAAACCAAGGGTCCCTCTTCTCATGGACTTCATATCCCAGGGGCCATGGCCCACAGCAATGTGGGGTTCAGCAGAGAAAGAACCAGGGCCCCCTGGAGACTTAGTTCAAGCCCCGGCTCTGCCCCGCCTCTGCCGGAGCCAGCCCGGACCCAGCTTCCTTCTGTAAAACATGTGACAAAGTGGCAACGCTTGTGAACCCAGCAACATGAGCACCAAGAAAGGGCTTGATAGAGCGCCAGGTCCTGGAGGGGCACAGCCGCGACCCACCTCGGAGGCCCAGGCAGCTCTCCATCCCGCGCAAGGGCTGAGACTTGATCCGGCCTCTCCCCAAGTGTAAACACCCTCTCTCTTCCTTCTAGCAGCCTGGCCCCCTGGGGCAGGGGCACCCACCGACTGCTCAGGGCTGCCCCTCCCAGAGGCCGCTTCCCTGAAGGGTTCTCCCCTACCATGGCCCGGCTCCTGGGCACAGCCCTGAGTGAGGGAGTGACCAGACCTGGGTGGAGAGCACTGCCCTCCCTGCCCTGGCCGGCAGGGTGACAGCCTCACTCCAGTAGCGGGCCTCCTCCCGACCCGCAGGCTTCTGGGCCTCCCCACCAGCCCACGCCCCTCGCAGAGGGTCCCCCGGTGACTTGGGCCTGGGCTGCAGGAGAGGAGTCCTAGGTTCCTCCCCTCCCGTCCCCCAACCTGGCCCCGTCCCTCTCGTGTAGGGGCCAGGCCTGAACCCCAGCCTGTGCTGTGAACCGAAGGTCTGCAGGCGACGGCTGCCTGACATGCTCGGGGGATCAGCTCTTGGGGGAGGGGGTGCCTCGGGGTGGGGAAGGTGCAGGGCCCCAATTTCCCGGAGAGCAGGGTGCCTTGTGTGGGAGGGTGCCAAGCAGCCCCTATTTATGGGGTCCACAAGGAGTCCCCTCCACCGACAACCTCACCGTTCCAGGAGGCAGCAGCCACCCCTCCTGACGCCAGAACCGTCACTCCATCTGGGGGTGCGGGAGGCAGGGCTACCGGCCTGTACTGGCCCTGCCAGTAAGGACGGACAGGCTGCAGTCCCCAGCTGTGACTCAAAGCCCCTGCCCTGCTCTGAGGGGGGTTCCTGCAGAGCTGGGGACCCAAGCCCTCTTCCCTCTGGGTCTCCCTCTGCCTGCGCCCTGGGGCTGTGGCCCCAGCCTTGGGCAGTGGTGCTGCAGGGACCGGCACACCCGCTGCCTGGTCCTGCCCAGGCCCTGCCTCCCCGGCTCTGCCCAGCGCGGTGCCCACAGGGCCTGTGCAGCTGCCTGCCGAGCTGCCCCCGTCGCCAGGCCCCGGGGAGCATGCCAGCACGGTGCAGCCTGAACAGCGCCACCATCATCCTCTCAGCCCGGCGACGCCCTCCCTGCCGAGGACACGTGTCCCTGTCCTGGGCTTTGGCACCTTCCCTGACGCGTCTCTTATGCACCGGGAGCTGGCGGGATGCCTCCGGGGGAGATTGGCAGCCGCCCCAGCGGCTGAGCCGCAGCTGCGTGCTGCAGGCAGGCCCGTCCCGGGAGCGGGGGGCTTCTGCCTTCGCGTCCAGCTCTGCCCTGTGCCCACGAGCGTGGCTTCAGTGAGGCGGGCCCCGGTGCCCCCATTTCGCAGATGTAGAAACGGAGGCCAGGCAGGCGGTTCAACAGCCTCAGAGGCGGCGGGAGGGAGCGGAGCTTGACCCAGCTCAGTCCAACTGGAGGCCAGTGCTCAGGACGGTGTCCCTGTCCCCGAGACCCCTTCCACAAACACGGTGTCCTGCGTCCCCCAAGGTGTCCACTCCCATCCCCTTGTTTTCCTGTCCTGGAAGGCGTGCGTGCCCCTCCCTGTCCCTACCTGCTGGCCTGTCCCCTAGGAAGTGCAGTCGCCACCCTAGCCCGTGGCTCTCGCAGCCACACCTCACAGGCCCGTCCTGGAGCCCACAGGCCCGCCAGAGCCCAACCAAGCCCCACCGCGTCGTCCGGGGCGCCTCTGCAGCTCGAGCGTGGCTCGCGGGGGCAGGGCCCTGGCTCCCTGGCTTCCTGGAGCAGGTGTGCTCCCTGGAAGCACATCTGGATGTCACTGCTGCCCCTCTGTGCCTGGCCTCCCAGGGCTCGGCCAGAGCTTGATGGACAGGCGGATGGAGGGACACACGGATGGGTGTCTGGTGGACGTGTCGGAGAAACCCCGAACGAGAGAGACACCAGGCGGTGTCCAAGGGGAGGGGACAGCCCACTGCATCCCACACCCTGGCCAAGCACCAGCAGGGTGGATGGCCACCCTGCGGTGAGACTGCAGCCCTGGGAGGACGTGGCAGCCCCCAGCCCCTTTCCTGCACTCATGGCAGACGTGACCAATCAAGCAGGAGTCCCGCTGCCGCGGGGCCGGCTCCATCCTCCAGCGCCGCTCAGACCAGCTGGCCCAGGGTCGGGCGGGCCATCCCAGCTATGAGTTATTGAAAGCGCAGGAACTGGAATCCACATTTGCCACCCCTGCCAACCTGTGGGTACCAACCGGGCCCCTGCTGGGGCAGCTCAGCCTCCTTCTCTGCTTGTCCCTCCTCCCACCGCCAGCCGGCGTCACTCACAGGACCCACAGAGCTGGGGAGCCCGGGGGTTGGAGCTTCACTCCAAAGGGCCCAGGGAGTGGAGGCCCAGGCCCGCCCAGGCACCGCGCTGCGGGCAGCGGCCCAGTCACAGCCCCTGGGCACCAGGCAGATGTGCTCAGGCCCCCGGGGCCTCGGCAGTCTTGGGCTTCGGGTGCCCGTCTCCAATGGTGGGTGCCGGTGGGTGTGGGCACCTGGAGACCTGCATTTCCCAGAAGCAGGCGAGGGCCCCAGGAGCCGGTGCTTGACCAGAACTCAGGCAGACCCCTTGCTGCACCTCCCTGTAACCACGATTCCCCGAGGCCTGGGGGGATGGGGTGGCTGGCTCCGCGCTGTCCCCTCGGGCCTGAGTCCTGGCTCTGCCCCGGGAGCTGTGTGACCTGGGGCCGTTCCTTGGTCTGTCTGAGCCTTGTTTCCTTTCCCTGTGAAAGGCGCGTTCACGCGCCTCCAGGCCGTGGGCAGAGGCACACAACAGCCTTGCATGATGATCATCTGCCTGGACGGACTTGGAACCGGCCAGCACCCTCCTCGGGCTTCGGGCGTCGTGGGGCTGCGAGTCCTGGTGCCCGACCCAGTGGCCCTGCTCTCCACAGTGGGAGGATGGCGGCCGGCCAGCATCGGCGCCAGGACGCATGCAGACCTACCCACAGGTGCGCTCTGTGCTCTGAGCTGCCGCCCCGGCCACCTCCCCAGCCGGGCTAACCCGCCCGCCCCGGCAGCTTCCCAAAGGCCGCCTGCGCCTGGCAGGCTCTGGGCCACACACTGCCCCAGCTTCCCCCCAAAATCAACAGCCCCGTTTTAGCAACAGTGGAAGCCACAGAAAAGCAGAAAGGCGTAAACAGAGAGCTGCCGAGGCCCCTCCTCACCCCTGCCCCCGGGAGTCAGCCACCTCTGCTCTTTCCTCCCTAGCCCGGCCTCCACTGGCATGACGGTGGGCGACCGAGTCCCTCCCCGGCACCTGTGCCAGGCCCGGGGCCTCCAGCCTCCTGACCGCCTGCTGCTGGGTCTTGTCGGGATGCCCGTTTCTTGGATGGGGAAACTGAGGCGCCAGGAGGCACAATGGCCCAGGGGTGCCCCTGGTGGCCTGGAAGCGTGAACCTGTGTCCGCCTGACCCCCAGCCTGAGCCCCAGCCTGAACCCCAGCCCCGGGGGGATGGAGCAGGTGCATGTGAACAGGGAGGGGCTCACACAGGACAGCGAGGGAGGCGCTTTGCCGCCCCAGAGGCTTGTGGGGGGGAGGCGGGCAAGGCTGAGGCTGGGTCGGTGGGAGGCGGGGGAGCTCACGCTCAACGGCACTGGGAACCCAGGGTGCTTTCCAGGGTGCCACGAGGGGTGGAGCTCTGGGTCACCTGCGCCTGGGAGGCCAGGTGAGCTGGGCTGCCGGGGGCCTCGCCCGCCCCGCTGTGTTCTACTTTCTTGCCTGCATCTGGCCCAGGCAGCGGTGGCGGCGGCTGGGCTGCGGGGAGATCCCCCACGCCCGGTGGGCTCCCAGCCGCGGGGACTGCCCCCGCCCGCTGCCTGGTCCCACCTGCCCCTGCGTGTGTGTCCCCCCCCCCCCCCCCCGCCTATATTCTGGGCCTGCTTTCCTTACTCCAGTAGCTGGCCTGCCCTCCAGGTGAACATTCCGTAGAAAAATGACTTCATTATCACCTTCGGCAGCTTGGAGTTGGGGGAGGGAGGTGTGTGGCAGAGAGGGGCAAGCGGATGGACACCGCCACCCCCAGCTCCCCCGGCAGCTGGGCCCGGGGTGGGGGGGTCAGGGGGCCTAGATCCCGGGCGCACAGGGACCCCCACTCAGCAGGCCTGACAGAGACAGAGCTGCAGGCCCAGGGGCTGGAGGGCAATCTTACATTATGAAAACAAATCACTCCGCTGATTGGAACTTAATTACGTCTCTTTTATCTTGGTGACAGTCCCGCACCTGGGCTCGAGACTGGCTGAGGGGCCTGGGCCCCTGGGGATTAGTGAAGCCCAGCCCACCCCCTCCCCCCCGCCCCAGAGGAAGTCAAAGCTGCCCCTCCCCCTCGGGCCAAGCAGGCTGGGGAGACAAAGGGGCTTCCTGCTGGAGAATTACAGCCACTAGGGGCTTGGCAGACAGGGTGACAGGACAGGGCAGGGCGGTCAGGGCTTTGCCCAGGTCTGCCCAAGCCGACGTAGGAGGCCACAGTGGCCTGGCCAGACTCCCGGGCAGAGAGGCCATGCTGGGGCCTGACCCCTGCAGTGAGCGGCGGTCCCTGTACCCTCCCGGCCGCCACCGACTTGGGTGCCACCCTGGGACGGAGGGTGTCGCGGACCAGGGAACACAGGCAGCCTCTGGTGCTGGCCTTGGGGTCGAGGTGGCCTCAGATGGCATCTCAGCACCCCAGGACAGGGCAGAACAGGACAGGGGATGAACCAGCTCTGGGGAGGCCGGGGCAGGCCGCAACCGAGACCTGGCCCGAGAGCAAAATCCTGCTAATACTCACCTTTTGAGGGCAAACCTGTCCCACAGATTTTTCCGGAATGGCTTTGATTGGGAAGTGTTGGCCCAGGAACCAGCAAAACCCAATCTTCTGGCGTTCTGACACAGGTGGGGCCGCTTTTGCAGCCCCGGGTGAGGGCGGACCCTGGCTCCCGGGGCGCACACCGCGGGGGCTTCGGCTGCGGCCTGGTCTGGGTGCTCGGTGAGCGGCAGGTGCCTGAGCAACTCGCCGGGTCTTCCTGGGCCTCGGCCTCCTCACCTGGAGTGAGGTGAGGCCTGGGCGCCGGCAGGGCCGGCACGGGGCTGCGGTGGGCATTGGAGTGTGCTCTGTCGTGTGGCTGGCGTGTGCTCCTTCCCACGGGCCGGGGTGCAGTCTCGGTGCTTCACCTTGTGGACTCGTCGACTCCTCTAGAGGACGTATGAGGGTCCGGTGCTCGGCCCCACTGTACAGCTGTGGAAACTGAGGCACAGAGAGGCGATATCACCTACCCAACGCCGCACACGTGCCAAGTGTCCGTGGCTGGTCCGAGCCAGGGAGCAGCTGTCCTGTCCATGGTGCCGGGCTAAGTGCAGCGTCCGGCGTGACCAGGTGCTGTTAGTGTAGTTACCTGTCACACGGTGATGGTTCAGTCACCGAACAGTAAGTCTTCTCTGCGCCTGGCACACATTTGGGCTGGGGAACGTGGTTCCCGCGCCAGGCCTGGGGCGCGGACCGATGGTCCCAGCCTGACGCGGGCCCTGGGGGCTCTCCTGACTCTCTGGCCCTCCTTGGAGTGGGGCTGCAGTGGGAGCCCCTTGGCCCCCCACGAGAGAAGCTGGGGGTCGGGGGCTGCCCCGTCACTGACCCCCAGCTCCTACCGTGGCCTCGGGGACGGAGGCCCCGCACCCTCACCCGGAGGCTGCCGCAGGGGCCGCGCACACTCGCCTTCTGATGGAAGTGCCAGGGCGACCCCGGCAGAATTAATGCCTTTTCATAGACTGGCTGACAGCCGCTGAGTCATCACACAGGGCGATCCGTCAGCCGGGCCGCTGATGGCAGGAGCCGAGAACGATGTCATTGCTTTGGGGACTCAAGGGGGTGGGGTGGGCCTCCTCCGTCTTCCACCCAGTTCCTGGCAGGGGTGGGACGTCGCTGTGCGGGGTGGGGGTGGGGGGTGTACACGGGTCAGCAGCCCGTGCATGCACGAGCCTGTGGTCTCCCCGCAGGTGTGCGCCTTCATGGGGCAGGCGCGTGCTTGTGTACCCTGAGCGTGTCGGGGACACCCCGGGGCTCGCACGACATGAATTTTTAGCCAGCCCCTCGGACGTGGTCCTTACGTGCGGTTGAGTATCTGCACGTGAACCACAGACTCCAGGGTGTTTGAGGCAAAACCCCAGGCTGGACAGGTGTCCCCGGATCTGTCATGTGCCACCAGCCAGATCGGCACATCGACCTTCTCATCAGAAGATAGTGAGGGTGGCGGGGCTGATGTGATGTGCTTGGCACGAGGGTTAACGGACAGTGGGTCCCCCCTCACGGCTGGACGCACAGAGCCCGTGCGTGGGGAGCGTTAGGCGGGGCTCTGCCCGGCATGGGGGCTGGCAGCGTGGGCGCGTGTGCGTGGGTGGTGTGGGTGTGAGACGAGGACCTGGCCCACGGGGTTACGAGCAGTTGGAGACCGGCGTGGCCCACCATGCGGACTCTAGGTGAGTCTGGAGCCTGGGACCCATGCCGATGTCCCAGCTCACATTCTCAGGCAGAGAGAGGCGTTCCCCCTAGGCCTCCCCTCCGGGCCACGTCCCCTGGGTGACCACCTGCCCCTTCCCTCCGCCGGGGTCAGCTCCTTCGCAGCCCCAGTGCTGGCTGCAGTGGAATTGCAGTCACTCCGACTGAGGGGACACCGGGGCCCCTCTTCCCTGACCAGAGCCACCCTGCAGGTGGGGCCGGGCCACCTGCCACCTCTGTCGCCTGGCCCTGAGCGAGAAGGACCACAGTGAGCGAACCCAGTGGATGGGTGAAGGCTGATGCCCCAGGGGCAGCGAGGGGACAGGAGTTTATCCCATATGTCACCTTCCTAACGAGCCCAGGTCAACCTCTGGAACCCTAGCCCTGGCTGGAAATGGAGCTTCCGGATGGTTCTCTGGGGATAGTTTTCACAGACACCCGATCCCTGAGGATCTGATCCCCAGAGGTGGAGGCGGGCACCCGCCCCCTCACACAGCGGCTGTCCCCTGGAGGGGACCACATCTGCGCCTGGGGCCCCAGTGCACCTGGGTCCGTGGGCCAGGCTGGAGGTGTGAGAGAACTGCTCGGCCACTCCGTGCACCGACAAACGGGGCGGCGCCCTGCGGCACGGGTGGGGAGGCAGGGACTGGGCCCCAGGCGTGGGAACCCAGGGGCTGCTGGGCGCTCTCTGAGTGGCCGGTCCTGAGCATCCTTCTTGCCTCTCCCAGCCACTGGCGGTCGCTGCCGTGGCTCACAGCGGCTGCTGGATCTCACCTCTGCCATCACGTCCTTTTCTCTGGGTGTCCGTGTGTCTGTCCTCACAGGCCGACCTCCCGAGGACACCAGTCCTATCGGATTGGGGCTCACCCTACTCCAGTGCAACTAATCCCACCCGTGACAGCCCCGTTTCCTCCCCATCAGGCTCGGTGTAAGGCCCCGGGGCCTTCAATGTATCTTTGTGAGCAGAGCTGGAATTCAACTTCAAACGAGTGACTTCAAGGGTCAAAGCGACTGCGTTCACATAAGGCCGTGCCCCACCGGGCTCCCTGTTGGGGGCCCCAGAGGTTGGAGTGGAAACGGTGGGTGTGGCTCTCCAGCAGCCCCATGGCCTCGCCTCCCGGTGGGGCGAGTGTCAGGCCCGCGTGTCCGGGGCCTGGGGCCCGGCGCGGTGGGAGCGTTTGTTTCTGGGTGACTTGGCCCCTTGCCCCAGCTCCATCCAGGATGAGGCCGGGGCCACCCACGTGGCCCCCACTCCCAGGCCAGCTGCCCAAGGTTCCACCTCAGGGGTGGGACCTGCCCAACGGCAGCAGGAACTGGGGACCGGCTTCAGGGGCTGCATCTCTGTGAGACCCCAGGATGGTCGTCCTGCCCACGCGGGGCCTGCGCAGCCGTCTGTCTGTGGGGCGGCTGAGCAGCGTTCGGGGGCCCAGACAGCTGCGCCTGAGGGTGCGAGAGCCAGCGGGGGAGGGGCAGGGCCCGAGACAGATGCGCTGCGTCCCATGGCCCGCCCCGTTGGCGTCTCTTCTTCCCACAGAGCCACCCCATTGAGCCAGGCCCCCCCAAGCCCCGGGAACAAAGCCCAGGCCCCTTTATCTCTCCTGCCGGGGTCCTGGAGGGAGGGCACACAAAGGCCTGACGCAGCGTCATTTTTCTCCCCCTCCCCCTCTGGCCCACCCTTTTCTTCCCTTTATAATGTATTTTAATAGGGTCAGAGCAAGATGGATGGCCCCAGGCACCGGGAGAGGGGCAGAGCACAGGACCCTCGCTCCCTCCCACCCCGGGGCCCCTGGAGCCTGGAGCCAGGGCGAGGGGGCCGCCGGGAGGAGGTGCCATGCCTGAG
>PVJD01018889.1:0-13115 GCA_004026545.1 Mormoops blainvillei | reverse complement strand
CAAGATTAGAAGACCAGAATTCAGAGAAGATTGAAGTATTATACTTTTTAGTGTAAATTATTTCATTTCACTGGGGTTTCTTGGAGGGCATTTTAAATGGAATTTATCTTACTAGGTCTTTTTTATAAACAATCTCCAATCCTATTTTCCAGAGACAACAGAAGTGAAATGGAACTGTGTGGCTTTGAATTAAGTGACAGGGTCTCCATGTTCCCTTGTCCTACTTCCCCAGCACACTCACAATCAAGGCAGTCGCCCTACAGCTCATGCCAGGGGGACATCCTGCCCTCACCCAGTCTTGATTTTTCACCTCCCTGCTGCTTTGGCTTAAGCATAGCCGTGAGGTTGATGGCTTTGTAGCAATGACTGTTGCAAGTGTCAGAGGAAGGGAAAGACCATTGTGTCTCATTCTACCTGCAAAGAGGAGTACAGCCCAAGGTCAAGGCTAGAAGGAGATAAAATCTCTTCTCTTGGGGCTACCCGTACCCAGGAGGATAGGAATAAAAGAGGACCTTCTCTTTCATTTGACTCTCTGTGGCTATAGGTAAAGGAGTGGTTAGAGAGGCCTATATGTCTTCAGACACCTTCGCTCCTGGGAGGCCAAATAAAATCAGACTAAGTAAGCTTATAGCTGCCCCCTTGTAACAAATGCTCCCAGTGATATCTGTCTGTGTGTCTCTCTCTCCCTGCTGCTCCATGTAGGTGTCAAGCTGTTTCTATGTGCACGTATGCATGTGTGTATCTGTCTGTCTCTCCCTCTGGGCATGACACACTCTATGTGTATTTTCCGGTGTCCTTCTGTCTCTGTTCTGCCTGTCTGCCTCTGTGTCTCTCCCAAGGTTGTTCAGTCAGTCAGGTCTGCACTGCAAATTTCACGGGGCCTTGGCATTTTTACCCTCATGGGCTCCTTCCTTGTATAAACATATTTAATGACAGCATTGGTATCGAGGCAAATATAATCCAGGTGGTTCCATTATTATATATTCATTATTATTATATTCAATTTTTTTCTCCTGATTAAAAACATAAAAACATGTTTGTGTAAAATTATCGTGGGCCTGAGGCACTGAGCCCTGCTGTCAGAGTCTCTCCTCTCTCTCTCTCTCTCCCTTTCTCTCTCTCTCTCTCTCTCTCTCTCCCCCCCCAAACCTACACCTGCAGCACACACACCCAACACACCTTTCTCACCAGGGGGCTCTCCCTGCCTTCTCAGCCTAGAAGATCGTATAGGCTAGATCACTTAGATCACTTAGATCACTCTAAGCTTTGGGGCTAATGTTACTGGGTTTCTCCACATTCTTTTACTTCTCACAGATTAAGGTGGTAACACTTGTCCTTATGCTAGAATATTAAAATCTAAGCTTCTGGCAAGAGCTTCAGAATAGAAGTAAGGTAAGTATGTGTTTCTGTCGGCTTTAGTTATAGGTTAGTCAGGAGGAGTTCTTCAAGCGGTCGCGTCTGGTCCACTCGACATCTGCCTTGGGGATGCAGCTGAAGCCCCAGGCTGGACTCCTGTGCTCCTGTCCTTGCCTCGTTTCCTGCCTCTCTTGCTGGGAAAACAAGCTGGATTAAAGCCACAGGATGTGTGGCCATCAATCTCCCTATCCACCAACATGTACCAGAACCCTGTTGTGACACAGCTCACACATGCCATCATCGAAGGACGCCTTGGCATCTCGCACATAATAAAGCTCGATTTGCCTGCTCGGAGGTCTGGCAGGCCAGGATCACAGTGTGTGTCAGGAGCAACTGGATTTGATCGCCTTGGCTTGTGAAGGCTGAGAACCCTTAGTAATCATTATTGCCTCCAACCTAACCATTGTCCACATTCTATCTCCCAGAGACAGTTTTCAGGTTTGATATTTGGTTCTTTAATTTGTTTCCATAATAGTCCTAATTAAAAAGCCCTCTACCCTCGAAATAAATCCCTAAGCTTTTTGCTATCTCCCTGTGAAATAAAATAAAATGAAATTGACTTTCTTCTTTATCAGCAAAACTTATAAATTAAAGGCACAAATCCCAGAAAGCCAGCACAGT
The DNA here is from genome assembly GCA_004026545.1 of Mormoops blainvillei. NCBI lineage: Eukaryota > Metazoa > Chordata > Mammalia > Chiroptera > Mormoopidae > Mormoops > Mormoops blainvillei. The sequence continues at coordinate 11,078 of PVJD01018889.1, read as the reverse complement.
AAATTTATCTTAATGCTACTAATTGGACCAAACAACAACAAAAAAAAGCCTTTTTTCTTTTTTGTTAAAGTTTTGAAAAACAACTAAATCCCACCTGTTTCAATCATACTTTCCTATCTTTTTTTTTTTTGGCCCCAGAAGAATAAAAATTATGTCTAGTGTGCTCTTTTTAAAAGATTTCTCACTTTTGGTAGGATTATTTGACGACTTCTGGGCCCAAACCCTTCCTTTTTGCCAGTTTTTTGCCTCGATATTGCCCTCTTCCTGTTTGCTTTTATTTGCCAGTGGGTTTCCTTCTCTGAGCCTTCGGCGTCACCTACTCACATTTACCTTCTAATTTCCGTCTGGGCTCGGAGGCTTGTCAACAATTCACCTTACCTGAGACTAGAGGGAAAAATTAAAATTATAAATCTAATAATGGTAATGCTTAAAAGCATAAATTTCTGTCCTTTCAATATCCTATGCATATCTAACTCAGTTCTCTGACATTTCCATTGGCTTGAACCACTCAGGAAATTCTCGTCTTCCAACAAGCAAGGACACAGAAAGGATAAATGACAAAGAGATCCGGTTTCTAATAACATATTCATGAAGGTTCCCTTTTGCACGGTCACATGAAGTCTATAACTTAGGCTCAATATGTGAAATTTCCAGTTGGAATCCCAACATATGAAGAAAAGGCATCACCTATTTATTTATGAGCTGGCTGTGATCACCTTCATTCTGCGGTTCACCTTAGATGGCACAAACAAAGAATTGCAATGAAAACACTAAGGCTGATGCCTATCTTCCTATTTCCCTCCTCCTCCCTATCTCAGCATCATGGAAGAAAAAAAGAAGACATAGGAAGAATGGAGGTTTGCTGAGGAAAAAAAATATGACCATTTGAAATCACAAGATGAGCAGAGTTAACATCTCAAACACATACTTAAGGCAGAAGATCAAAAAGAATAAGACATGGAGAAGGACTATTGGATTTTCTTTTTATTCTTGATTTCTAGGAGATATTATAGGTCCTGATCATTTGTGCCTTCCCTACACCGATGGGGCAAATATCACTGAATGGACCTCATGTCTCTGCTCAGACATACATAATACTTCAGTGAGCTCTACCACGGACTGCCTGAATGTGTTTGAGTCTGGGGTGAATGTGTGTGTATATATAATGCTCTATTATATATAAATAGATAAGAAAATAAAAATAAAAATTTTTATTAATTCAGTCGATAAAGTGGTATATCAGAACACAATGTGAGTTAGAAAAAGAAAATGGAGTTTCCTCCTCTCAAGGGAAAAACAAATTTTCAATGCTATGTAACAGCAGCAAAGAATAACACCATAAAAAAACAAAGCTAGCACCTAGCTCAGTGGCCTCACTGAGTGTCCTGGGTGCTCTGGGGTACTGAGGAGGCCATAGGTCACTGGAGGATGGGGGGGCAAGAGGAAAGCCAATGGAAACAAATGCCACTTCTGCCAGTTCCACATGGGGGCATCTCTCATGAGACACTGTCACAAGAATGACCCCAGTATTTTAAGAAATTAGTTTGAAAATGTAGATAATTCCTCTGACTTAAGATAAAACACAATAAAGCTTTCTCCTAAGAAACAGGAATTTGAGCCATTTAAAAACTTCTTTTCCATATGTCACTGCAGTACTGTTGGTAAAGCTAACAACTGGAAATGAGCTAAATAACCAATAATCAAATATTGGCATATACTTAGTATACAGTTTTGGTGAACATCAAAAATGATGTATGGCGATTGCAAGAATGACAGAGAGGTGGGGGCGGTGGGTAGAAGATGGTAAAGGAAGGTGAATGCTGTTAGAAGGAGACTGGACTTGGGGTGGAGAACCCACAATACAATGTACAGATGGTGTATTACAGAACTGTACACCGGAAACCTATATAATTTTATTAACCAATGCCACCCTAATAAATTTAATTTTTAAAAATAAATAAATAAGTAAAAATGATATTGTAGTTTTAAACATTTTGGCATGAGAAACGTTCCTTAAAAACTTGAAGGGTATAATCTCATCTTAATAATGTCTAGGTATTTATCATGTATAAATTTATATATACATGAAAATATAAATGCACATACAGATATGAATAGGTACACATGTCCATAAGCCTCTTGCCCCCTCCCTCCTCCCTTCTGCAACCCAACTCAAAAGCTGAATGTAACCAATCTCTCACGGCAGAACCAAAGGAAGGAAAAAGCAGCTGAGCCCATGAAGCTGGAACTCCTTCAGCAGGCAAAAGGGAAGATGAGAAACACACGTAACATAATTTTTGTCTCCACATACAAAGTGATCATACATTGTGTCTAATCACCTTAGGGGACTTGAGGACATGGATTTTGGAATCAAAAAGACTTAGAGGGTTCCTACTTTTTTCATTTCCACTTTCCCTTCACCCTAATTTCTGCATTAACCTTTTCCTACTTTGTCCATTTCTGTTTGAAGGTATTCCTACTGCCCTGGTGTCATCAATTAAGCTAGCTTGAGCACCTGGCACTTAGCATGTCCTCAGTGTATGTCTGTACCTCCACATTCTTCCTGTCATCTATGCCTAATGACATGTTAACAGTCTTAAATAATACTGAATTGAGGCCACATGAATAAATATTTTTCTTGAAAACTCCTAAACAGGCAGTATAATTGAGTAGAAAGTGGGGTTTGGGGCCTTCCCAAGGACCAAACATTTGAAATGAGAACAAGATGCCGAATAAACCCAAACCACAGCCAGTTTGTAGTCATTATTCTCTGGATCTGACTGCAGAGTCTGGTTAAACAGAAGGGTGCTGTCTGCTGGCCAGGTTTCACTTTCCAACACTTTTCCCAGGAAACTTGGCCCCACTTGAATTGCCATCTGTGGGCCTGTGAACACTGTGTGCGCTCTGTGCAGATGAGGAGGCAGGCACGCTGCTGGAGTAGCTGGCACCGACTGTCCCCAGCAGGCTGCAGGCCTCTCTGTCTGGCCAGCTCCAGCACTGAAAAGTGGCCGGGGCTGCACTCTGACACCTCCGTCAGACTGACACCAAAGGGGAATGTGCTTAACGGCATGCATTCACCCCTTTAGTTCATTAACACAGAAAATAAACTCATAATTAGGTACGCATTTGTTTCCTCCTGTGTTTTCCTAAGGCCTCTAAGAGAGGAAATTGGCAGAGTCAAGAGAAAAATCTATATTGATTTCTAGGCAATATCTCAAGGTAATAATATCTTCAGTTAAAAAGGAAATAAAGCTCACATTAAGGTGTCTCCGCACAAGTACCAGTTAAGGGCTCTGCCATGTGGTAGATCTAACTCACACTGGGTGAGTTATTAAACCTCTCTGTGCTTTAGCTTTCCTATCTGTAAAATGGGGTGAAAAATGGTAAGCACACAAAGAGTTACCATGATATCACAGTCAAATTTACAAGATCCTTAGAACAGGGCATGGCCCAAAGTAAGCATTCGATTAATGTTTGATCTATACATACATTTATACATACATATCATGGGGCCCAAGAAATAGACTTGGGTAAGAAGAAAGGCAATACTCATAGAGCATCTATTCTGTGTTAGATGGTTTCACATAATATCTCATTTGTCTCCATGACCAACTTGTAAATGGGTCTTACTGATCCCATTTTACAGAAAACAGGCTCAAACAGAATAAAGTGACTTGCCCAAATTTACACAGCTAGCAATGAACTGAGCTGGATTTGAACACAGGTTGATTTGAGCCCAAGCCTTTGTACTGTACCGTGCACATAACAACAACAATGGTGATAACAGCTAACCTTATTTCATTTTCAACTCCATGTCCATTAGTGCACTTAATTATTACAAGAATCCTTTGTGATAGTACAAATGACAAGTCCCTGCCGCTAGCCATAGTACATCTAATCTGATCTTCTGTCCCTAACAGCAGCAAAATGGGACTTGTCAACAGAAAGTCATGGTCCCTGCCCCTGACTGGAACAGTTATGAAGTTAGCTCCAAAAATGGCATCCTAGGTATTCATTTATCAAAAATAATAAACATCAAAAGAACCATACGAGAAATATAATCCAACAATCAAAACTGGAAAGGACGTACTAGTTCTAGGATGAAAACAGAAACACTTGAGAGCCACCGTCTCCAGTATTTCTTTATTACATTAGCAGTATATATTTTAAGAACATATCCTCAATTTATTCACACACAAAGTAGACATATACAACAGATGAAATAAAACAAATATAAATAGGAGTTCTGAAATCTTTTCCAACTTTCTCCTTTGGCATCACTGACTCAGAACATAACAAATGGTATGGTGGAGGAAGGGAAAGACAGAAGAGAGGAAAGAAAGAGAAAGCGAGGAGAGAGGAACAGAGAGGGAGGAACAAAAAAGAGAATGACTGAGGAAAGAAGGGACAGGGTGAGAGGAGAGACAAGACAGAGAGGAAGGGAGACAAAAAAAAATGTTTATTGAGCACTCATTCTGTCCTTATGGTAGGAAAACATTTAGAACTGCTCTGGTTGAATAATCTATATCTGTACTGTATTTCTAAAATTACATCTGTGAAGAAGATCTCTACTATGTTTTGGCAACTTTCTTCCTAATTCTTTGTATTTCATTTTTGGAGTCTCCTGAGGTCTATACGCCTGCTGCAGAGGTTAGAGTTGTGCTCTGGCTCAAAAAAGCACGGAGACTGCCAGAAGCAATGGTCTCTGTGGACTCTACTTCTGCCTCAGAAAGCCCGAAAGCCACAGGCAGCCATTCCTCCAAGCACCACAGCTGTACCCAGCCTCTCAAGTTCTTGTACACACTATCTGCCGCTGACAAGCCATCAAGAACACCAGTCATCTCTGTGGACAAAAAAGGAGCCACACACTAAACCTGACAAGCACAGGGGAGGCCTACATGGCGGCCTTACAAACTCAGAGACCTAAAGTAACCACATAGGATGATCTGAAATTAAAACTTTCTAACTGAAGGCAGTTCACAGCGGGCAGTCATGTCCTAGGGTGGTATTTTTCCCTAACGAAGGTCAGTCTTCACCTTAACTGAGCCTGTCTGTTGCCTTTGGGTTTTTGTTTTTGTTTTTGCATCTACAATAACATACCTGATAAGATACCTTTGAGATATCAAAGTATCAAAATCATTTCCTTTCCTTTGGACCCCTTCAAGCACAACTATTACACTAGAGCAGAGACCACAAATCCCCTTTTTGTTATTATCATCATGTCAGTTGTTGACTGTTAACTATTCTAAACCCACCAATGTAAACGAAGTGTGTTGTTTGTTCTTTTTACTTTTAATGGAATCCCAGAGATCCACCTCCCTGCTTTGCATTCTCCTACCTCCCTAATCTCTCACCAATGGATTTCACGTAGCCCCTTCCACCTCCTCCTTTGCTTGCAATATATAAAATAAGGTGCATAACCGCCATTCGCTGGAGCATCTTCTCAGTCCTTTGAGACTTTGCTTCCCTGCAATTGTCGTCAGTTCGGCTCAGATAATCTCATAAAAATTTTCCCAGGTTTGGACGTTTCTTACATTGACATCTCTTTCCCACAAAAGGCGCCTCTTTCCGTTTCTTCTGTAACAACACCGCGGAAGCTCCGGAGGCCTGTTGGGTAGTGCGGGTTGATTGATAACAACTGTGTCTTCCAGCAGACGATTCCCCCCGTGAGGATCACAGATGGCAAGATGGCTTGCAGTAATTTTCTCACCAAAGAACACTGGGCTCAGGCATACAGACCATATTCAGCAGAGAGTCTTTTCTAGTAGAATCCACAGAGGAGAATTTTCACAGCCATAAGCTTTTACTTGAGTTGTTATCAGAGTTTTCAATCACTGACTGTTTAAGAAAATATTAAAAGGCTCTATACCACACACACTTCTGCTTTACAATATCTGTTTCCCAGACTGGCTTTGTGCATCGAAATGTAGTTCAGGGGAAGCATGCTGGTGATATCTGCTATCTGCTTCCTCGGGTGTGCAAAAGCTCTTTTCTGGGGAGCAGCTGCCCCCCCTCAGCCAGCAGCAGTGACAAGAGGAGTTAGATAAAGTGCTATCGACTTCTGCTGAGTTTGGGTGGGTGGAGTGTCACATAAGTTGGGCTATAGAATGGATTATACATTCCAGTCACTGTACTTGGTGCTTAAAAAATTCCAAACATTCTTTTTGCCTGAAAGAAAGCACAGTGTGATGAATATAACCACCCTGGAGTGAAGACCCACCTAATTTTAAATCCTGGATTTGCCATAAACAAATGAGCCATGTGACTTTGAGCAAATTACTTGGTTTCTCTAAACTTTGGTTTACTTATCATTAAAATATAATACCTTCTTCGAAAGGTGAGGTTTGATAAGGTCATACAGTGCGGTGGGCAAATTCACCAAAACCACTCTTAAGCTGTACTGTTCTCCCTTTATCTTTTCCTATCTTCCCCTTTTAGGTAGGCAGGCAAACTCTGTCATTCTTTGGCTCAAGGATTTGGACTGGTCAAAACGTAAAAGTGATCAGATATCAAAGGCTCTTCTTGTCTTATGTAAACACTAAATTCCATTGAAAAAAAGAATGTACAGCAATAGTTGGAGAAAATGTGATACCGAAAGACACCATTTATAATAGCAACTAAAGACAAAATACTTTAAGATATGAATAAAGACATTGAAAGGCTCACTGTTAAAAAATTATAAAGATGTTAATGCTCTCCTAAATCTATACTTTTATCGTAATTCAATAAAAGTATTAGAAATTTCCAAGCCAATTATAAAACTCATGCAGAACAGCAAGGGGCAAGAATGGCCAAGACATTTCTGAAGACCAAGACACAGGGTGTGGGAGGTGGGAAGAGACTTGCTTAATCCGATTTAAAGCTTATTATAAAGGTATTAAAGTCAACGACAGCGTAATACTGACACAAAGACAAACAGACCAATGGGAAACCAACAGAGAGCCCAGAAATGAATCCATGAATATATGAAAACTTGATAGATAAATAAATGGTGCTGAGATAATTAATAACCATATTCAGCAAGTAAATGAAATAGGACCCTTCCTTCATTCTAGGTTAATTAAACACGTGTGTGTGTCTGTGTGTGTAAAATAAAGTTGGAGCATGAAATAATTTTATGATAAGATGCCAAACTATATATCATAAGGAATAGTTTGATAGATTCAACCATCTGAACATTTTTTTTAAATTTATTAAAAGACATTATGTTTAAAAGGGAAAATATAAATTGCAAATTGGGAGAAAATACTGCAACATAAATAACTGACACTGGATTAGTAAGCAGAATATAGAGAAGCTTCAAGTCAATTTAGAAGAGAATAATAACCCAGAAGCAAAATGGGCAGAAGACATGAACAGATCCGTAAGAAAATATGAAACAAAAATACCAAAACAAAAGTCTCCTCAACATAATTAATTTGTCAAAAAGCAAACTGACTGAACCATAAAACACAATTTCCACGGGTCCATTTATCAACTGTTTAAAATCCTGACAAAATCAAATCTTTAGAAAAGATGTAGAATGATAGGATTTCTTATATTCCACTCATATTGCAAATAATTTTATTCTCTTTTAGAAAATAATTTTGCATTATCTAGTAATGTTAAAAATTGTGCATGTGATAAATATATACAGATGTACTTTTGCAAGTCCCTTCCACACAGGCACCAGAATGCATAAGAGATTTTTGACAACATATTCATGATAGCCTCAAACTGAAGCCATTGTAAAGGTCCACCGACAGGAGACAGATGAATAAACTGTGGTTTAATTATATAATGAAAGGCTATATCGCAGTGAAAATGAATAAACAAATCCATTCATCAACACAGAGAAATCTCACAACCATATGAATGAAAAAAGCAAGCTGCAGAAGGATATGCATAGATGATGTCACTAATATAAAACTCAAAATCACACGAGACTGAACAATATATTGTTTACAAACATATGAGTAAAACTATGCATAAAAGATATTAATAAACACGAAGAAACCTTACCTCTGGTAGTGAATGTGGAGGGCACAGCTAGGGAGGGCTAGAAGGGGCCTCCAGCCGAACTGGTAATACTCTTTGTAAGCTGGGTGGTAGGTAGGTCCATGGCTTTGCATTACAGTATTCTTCATATATCTTACAGGTGACATATATTCTTTTACATGTATAAAATATTTCAAAATAATTTTAATGAACAAGTGGAATCTAATGAAGGCCAATAATGTGTTAAGAGAGGTCTGATGGAAGTAATTACGAGAAGAGGATTCTAAGAAGCCACCCAAAGCCAAGTGTCTCTCCCTCCTTCTGGAGGAAGTGGTATGTAAATACAAAGCCTGGAACCACATTAGCCAATTTCCTCTAGCAAAGGAATAGATCTTAGGATCACTATCATGTCACGGTCAACACAATATAGAAGAAGAATGAAACTGGTGCCTTGGCGACACTGTTGAAACGCTGAATCAAACCAGTCCTGAAGTTTGCTCTACCTGCGGAACATCCAGATGGATGTCAATAAGTCCCCTTCTTTAAAAATACATAAATACCGAGGGGATACTTTTCTTAAAAACTAACGTCCTCAAAAAAGAAAGAAAGTGAAACCAGAGGACCTAATGCTAGATATAATCAAGAAAAAGGCAGGAAAAAAACTTTTGGGGATAGAGAGTCAGGAGGGAAAAAAGATCATCCTTATCTCCAGCTGTGTGACTCAAGAGTTGCCTGGGAAAGACCTCAGGATGGTTTCTAGGCACTGTCTGAGACAGGAGACAGCCGATCAAGTGTAGACAGATGAGCAAGGTCCCGAACTTTGGCACGATGCTAACAGGGAGGTGCCAGGGCCCCAAGATAGTCCGAGGTTACAGTTGTTGCCACCTGGGAGGAATAGGTGCTTTAAAAACAGAATTTAATATTCAAAAAATAAAATGAACTACTTCTTGTATATCTAAGTTTATAGACCAAGATTCGAATCTGCTATATCAACAAAGTCCCAATATAGAATTTCCCAAATTAAGCTTTAGAAAACAGTAGTCTCTGTGAAGAAAGGTTTCATGTTGATAGAGGCTTAGAAATGTTTATGCTACAACCTATTCTTCCTGATTCACAATGCACCTTAGAATATTAAAGTCCTGCAACGAATCTTTCCTTAAATGCACTTGAGCGATGAACTTTCTAGAAGAACATCTATCACAAGCCAAGGAAACAGGAATTGAATGTAACACATCTTGGAAAACACTGTCTCCATGTAGCAAAGGAGGTCAGCCTCTCTGTTTGCAGGGATGCCACACCATTACCCCCTAGGTTGCCTTTATTGTGGTATCAGAGAGCAACATTTTTCTGTCTCCTAGTGAAGCAATGGCCTTCCAGCAGGTTTGAATTTGCCACAAGATGATGTTGGACATAGTGCTCCTGTTGTCACAACAACTGTTGGTGAAAATCTCTACCTGCAACTGTCAAATCCCATGAGTTTTTCGAGTAAACAGTCCGAGAGCAGCCCGGAAAAGCACTCCCTTTAACACCCCCACCCCGTTAACATGCCTTTGTTTGCATTTATTGTTTCCTTCAGAGATCAGCAACCAGATGGAGAGAACTGGGACTAGCACTTTTAAAATAATGTCAGAATAATATTAGAATTTAATAACATCTGACTACAGAACTTCTGACATTCTTTTATTGATTGAAGAAGTTCGGGCTGCAGAAATGGCTTTAACGCATGTCCACTCAAGGATCTTAAATCGCTTACTTGTGAATTCCTGATGTAGAATGATGAGTAATGGGAGAAGAGGTGGATCAGAGATAAGGCTGAGCAAAGTGAAATGCCTGAATTGCTGGAGGCTGGAAGAGGTTGGGGACAAACTCCTGAAAGGACTGCCTGCCCCATGCTTGTCTGGGCCACAGAGACAGATTTCACAGCTGGATAGTCCAGATTCGCTTTGCGCAGCAAGTGTGTTTTTCAAAGGCTGTGGGTAAATTACAACCTTTATAAAAATTTTAAAATTTAATATGAGTTGGAATAGGTTCAGGGTGCACTATTAAGTTGGAAAATTAGAATAAAAATTGCATTCATATATACCATATTTTGTCATGTATCATGCACACCCACGTTTTTGGTCCAAACTTTCAGGAAAAAAAAATCTTTCATTTTAATTTTTTAATTCAATTTTTTACTTATATATAAAACTCATTATCGTCTTCCACAGTATTACTTTGCATATGGACATCGTTATTGCTTTCTAGAGTTACACTTTTAATGCACAGGCATAAATAAAAGAATTCAAAACATTTATGTAGATACAAAATTAGTACTACCCATGTATAATGTGCATCCTTATTTTTTTCCTCAAAAATTTGAGCAAAAAAGTGTGCATGATGCACATCAAAGGTATATTATTTATAATATGTATGTACCACAAGGGCACACACATATAATATATACACAGTTTGAAGTTTTTCATTATTGAGAAATGACAACTAGGTAAAATCCCTTCAAACTAGAAACATGTTTAACAACATTTTAAAAGAAAAATACTAAAATATTAACTATGTGTGACTTTGGATGCTGTGTTTATGGTTGGTCTTTTTCTTCCTATTAGTTTTATGGATGCTCCAAAGTTTCCCTGGTAAGTAGGATTCTCACCTCTGAGCCATATAGAGTGATCCTGACGAATGAGGCAGTAAGGTGCCCATGGCTTTGGAAATGAGCAGGTATGTTTAACAGTCGAGCTCCATACATAGAGAACAAGCGAGCACAGGGCCCATGTGCATAGGGAGGTAAACTTCCAGGAACATCATTCTACATACAGATGTTGGTAGATTTTGAGTGGATGTTTAGGTTGTTTCAAATTGTTCGCTAATGTAAATAAGCTGTGATGTAAGCCTCGGCTCCAATTTCAGCTTTTTCTTTTTTAGGATAAAGTCCCAAAAGTAAGATTAATGGATCAATAGATATTAATATCTTAAGGCTCTCAATGCATGTTGCATATTGCTTTTCAGGCTGATATACCAGGAAGTATTTATACTAGAAATGTACAAACAGATCTATCTTAATTTCCTAGCTTTAAGTATTAAAAATTTTATTTAACCTTTAACAA
>PVJD01018888.1:0-13122 GCA_004026545.1 Mormoops blainvillei | reverse complement strand
GTACAAAATAAAGTATGAAAGCAAATATTTACTTAGAATAAGGAAATAAATCATTACTGCTTTTAAAAATCAAATCAATAATTAAAGGAGACAAATACAGAAAAAAGATACTTTATTAAAATATCTCTAAAATGCATTCTTTCTTGTTACATATTATTTTCCCTCTGTATGAAATGATTTTGTTATTTATTGTAGTTAGACATTAGAAAGATAATCCATTCTTTTTACTAGGCTAGTAGATTTTTTTAAGCAATTGAATAATAGTTTAGAAAAGTTTCTCTGATCCTCACAATTTGTCTAAGTAATGCCATGTAACTTTTTGATGTCAAATTTGGGAAAATTATTTATCAAGCTTCTTTAATATATTGTAAGATTTCAAAGTATTTCAGGTGTTCTTTTGCAATGACTTACCAATACTTTGAATTGACAATGTTCATTAAGCAATTTGTCATCCATGTCTCCTCATGCAGTGGGTTATTATGAATATGTTATCATTATCTTTGTCCATATCAGTATTTTGTGTCAAATCAGTAATAAATTTAAATATTTTCCAGTGTGAAAAATCTTCATTAATTAGTCTATCAAATAATTTAAGGGTGTATTACTTCTATTTTAAAAGTATCTTCCACTTAATGAATTTCTGATTTCAGAATGATCTGCAAAATTGTACTCAAAGGTATTATGGTGTTTATTGTTATATTTATGCCTTAAAAATATATTTAAATATCTTAGCTATTAAATGTTTTATTAAAACTGTTAACACTTTCTAATGAGATTTGCAGTAGCCATGTAGGTAGTGCAATAGTTTCAGCCTTAGAAATACCAAGCCAAAGAAATGTAGACAGGAGTAGGAGAATTGGGTGAAGTCAGAGACTTGAAAAAAACTGTTGAGACTGGACATTGTTATTCTGAGGATGGCCCCGTGGACAAGCACATTTAAATGTAGGTCAGAATTTGAGAGAGTGAACTCATTGAAAAGGCCAAGTGAGATAAAAACATCAATGGCCAGCGTCCAAGTTGAGTCAAATATCCTCAATACAGAATGAAATAATAATGGCTCTGTGATTAGCACTGCCTGAGTGGCAAGTGTTTGAGGGCAATTGAGAGAGCTAGAGGGTTGATACTGCAATGTTTGGCAGCATTTCAGTTGCTTTCAGCAGATATATGTCAAATTTTTACTATAGGCCACAAATTGAGCTGGGCCTGTATTAAAGAAACAGTCACATGGATCCTGTGATTTTCAAGAGCATGAATTCTCTTGTCCTTTAGAAACCATGCTTCATAGAAGATGGAAAACACGATTCAAACCTAATTTCTAAAATACTGGGACAGATTTAAAAAAAAAAAAACGGTTTGACTACAGACCACAATTATAGGGGAGCTATTATTAAAATGTCAGCAACTGAAGAGTTGAAATCTAAGATAGAATTCTATTCATTGATGAAATAGTTTAAGACGATTAGAAATGAAACAATAGTAATATGATAATTGAAGAAGAAAAACCTCAATACTGAGTTTGTAAACACAAGTCTAAAGGATAATTTTGTCTAGGATTTAAAAACAGCAGAACATGTGATATAAGACATGCAGGAATGAAGAGTTTTCCATTGCTGAAATTAATTGTATATACATATACATACACTGTGTGTGTGTGTATGTGTGTGTGTGTGTGTGTGTGTGTGTGTGTGTGGTAAAGTGGGCAGGGCAGGAGAGTTGAGAGAATGTTACAACAGTAGACTGAAACCAACTTGACTTAAAAAATGTAAAACTTTAAGTTTTAAAAAAGTCAACAAGTATTAGAAGATTTACTTAGCAATATTTCAAATAAAATGAGCTAGATATTTTAAATGAAGCACAAATTCAATACAGTATTTTATTCACAAAACCGTAAGATTAGGTCCATACTATCAGTAGTCACATTGTGTAATTCCATATTTTTCCTTATAACTAATAAAATATGAACCTTTTTGTTTATGTTTTTGATATAATAAATGTTCATCTTTTTCAGTGGTCTGTGAGGCTATTCTAATAATCTAGTGTAGTTTCTAGTACATAACATGCTAATATTTAATTTTTACTTTATTGCCCACTTTCCTTCTTTTTCTCCCTATCTCTATGCCTAGGAAAGCTGATCTTTATGGACTAATTCAGTGAGCATTCTGTTTCTGGCTTCTGGTTGACTTTGACCAATAAGAGGTACTAACAGAAAATCAGAAGGCAGGAAGATAGTATATCATCAGGCATTTAATTTCTTAACTCCCTCAAGGTGGGCTACTTGGTCTCTACCAAACTCACAGCTCCTGCCACGCATCTCTCTCCTACAACTACAACTAGCTTCACTCCCTCCTCTTGCCCCGTCAAGACAAAGGGAAATAAGAGCTCCTTATTGCTGTAAATCCCAGAGTCTTTCATCTATTCTTGTTGGTTGGCCATAACTCTGCTCAGAGCTTGTAACAGTCCCTTTATTAAACTCCTCAGTCACCCATTTAAAGTGACATCTAATTCTTTCTAAAAGTTCTTTCCTTTGTCACACAAAGTACATAAAAGTTACTATTTTAATGATTTTTTTTCAGATTAAATGAGATAGCAGTCCCAATTTATTGACATTGTTTAACCCACACCTGAGATTATTTCAACAGGCAAAATGCGCGGTACGGTGGCTGAAACCATAGGCCGCAGAGCGCATGACGACTGCAAGAAAAGCACATACAAAATCGTACTTATTTTCATTTATATTTTCCTCAGTAAAAGGAAAAATGTTGTTAGTGACCATAATTAGCCTGAGATAAAAATAGCAGTCTTTAGATACAGTGCATACCCTTTCACTGGAAATGTGCGGGCAGAGGACAAACCACCATTGTCAAGACTGTTTGAGGAATATTCTCACGTTAGATACAAGTTGAACTTCATGAGTTCTCAGGTCTCTTATTATTCCGAGGCCTTTTTTTAAAGACACCGTTTGTATGTGCTTCTAGAATCGATTGCTTAAATGTGGGAAAATGCTCCTAACGACCCTAATTGTGACATGATTTAAATTGAGGCTTTTGAACATAAAACTCTAATTGCCAGGGTATACATTTGAAAGATTAGGAAAATTGCAATACCTCATTCTTTTCTATATTATTTTTATTCTTTCAGAAAAATAGTGGATTATATCATATTTTATTAAAAGACTGAAATTCTTGAAACTTTGCAGGTATTGAGGGGGAAGGGTGAGAAGAAAATTAATTTTACTGTCGGACTGTAGCAAAATCAGTGATTTTGTATTTTGTTTTACATATTTATCAGATTAATAATGATGTTATGCAGTTTGAATTTAAATTGTACATAAGTTTTACTTCCTTTAAAATATAGACTCATTTGGCCTATCCAACAGTTTTAAACTTCATATTCTAAATCTAAGAAACAGAATGCTACATATGTTTTGAAAAAGTATATTCCTAACCTAATGATTTAGAAAGAAAACTTGACCTTTTCTGCTTTCAAAAGTAGCATTTTTTCCCCAGGATTTATGAAGTGAACTTATGCAAGAATCCAGTATCACCTAAGTCACTAGGGCATGCTACCATCAAGTTGAAAATCTTATTTTACCTGACGGCACTTTCTTTCAAAAAATGAGAAAACAATGAACTCGCCTTAGGATATGCAGAGAGTCTGGAGAAACGCTCTCCGCATTATCCTTGAGAAAGAAATCATGGTCTGTTCATTGGTAGTTATAAAACCTGTCAGCCACTTAAATATCCCACGAGTCAAAAATCAAGAGAAAGTAAGTACAGTTTTACCTCTAAATATGGGGTAAACTTTCTCACTGTGTGGTTCTCTTTTCCTTCATGAAACTCAGGTCTGAGATACTGGGAACTGCAATTATTATTTTTAACTAAAGTATCATCTTTCATTATTTAACTCAGTGGCCATTAAAAGACAATCTTATGTGATATGTCCACTGTGAGTGTTAATTTATGGTGGGCATTATGATGCAAAGCTGTCAAATGGTCTTTCTCCTTACTTTTCTACATTGATTTATTGGAAGGAGAAAGATGCAATTGCAGTGGCAACTTTTTCCATTTAGGCTTCACCGACATAGTGCACATAGTTTCCGATGATTAAACAGAATGTAGCTGACAGACCACTGGCCAGCAGGCTTTCATTACTGAATCATGGAGAGGAGATGACACAATTTATAATGGCATTGGATTTTTCTTTTTTTAGATATTTGGGTCACAAGTGAGTACAATTTTGGAAGTTCCAACCTTATCCTCATTTGGTCATGTGAAAATCTTCTCATTTGGCACCCCAAATGTCAACTTTTGATTGGCAGCTTTAGTGTCAGAGTAATGGATAATCAAACTGAAAGGTTCATTATAAGTCAAGTTGTTCAAAGAGGCATGCAGAGAAAACTTAAAGAACTTGCCTAAACTGTACCTCAAATTTGCTGGGAACAAATTTTGGTTTTAATTATTTTTTTACAGAAGATACTGGGTCAGACAGATTTTAACACATAGGTAACTAGTGTTGGGTTAAACATAGACCTTTTGTCTACTCTTATCCCACAATCCATTTGTGTTTCTGCCTAATTGTTTTTAGTTACTGGCAGAGCCAACAAAGGTCAATGAAGGTCAATGCAATATGAACCAATTCAATGAAAGTGACCCTTGAATTCCTGTTGCTGCCTTGATCTCCACTGTTCAACAAAACCTACACTAAAAAATTACAGGAATCTAACTTTGAGGGGCTTTACTTGAAAATGAAAATTAATATTTTTGACTAATTGCAGCTATCAACTGATTTTGTTAGCCACCTAGTCACCCACAGAGATCCTACACATCTCAGCCTTATTCTTTTTTTCACGTGAGAGTAGCAATATTGAAAGGCCATTAAAAACATTTCAAGGTGCACACATTTTAAAAATTAAAATTTAATAATAATCTTCGACTCAGGCTTTGTTTATTTTAAAAACTGTTTTCAAGGTGTTTATTTTGTAATGATATTGTTTCTCATTTCCAATTAATTCAACAAAATAATTCAATTCAGTCTTTCTAGTATTCTACCGGGTCCAGGTTCTCTGCTAGCATTTAATATGTGCTAGAACAGATTCCAGGTATGAAGGATATAAGTGCAAAAGTTTCCCTTCATAAATAATTTTCCATTCTAAAACATGCCTCTTTTACAATGGAAATGATATAAATGATAAAAGAGTAGGAGGAGAAAGAGAAGTAGAAAGAGACAGATTACAAAGGGTCTCCCTATATTGGGGTAGTACAGAATGGTTTACTAGGTCTTGCTTTTTTCCCTCTGCCACCACTAATCAAGTCTTGTGCACTCTTCCCTGGGTTTATGACCTTTTGAGTATATCCTCTACTCTCCAAACAGCTCACCTTGAACTTGATCTTTTTGAATGCCACAATAACTTTCAAATGGTGTGAGAGTAATGTATGTATAAGACACTTAAAAACTAATTACAAATTAACTAATATAGTATAAACTAATGAGTTAATTTCAATCAAGATGGTTTTGATTTTTACACATAGATCCAAATTCTAATTCTGACTCTTTTCCCCACAAGCCAAGTGTGGTAGGCAGATGTCTAAAGATGGTACCTGCTAGATTCCTATCTCCTTGTAATTTAATCAAACACCAATTTAAGCACTACTGTAAATAGATTTTTTAGAGGTAATTAAATTCTCAGTTGGCTGACCTCAAAATGCAAAGATGATTTTTGTAGGCCAGATCCCATCAGTGAACTCTTTAAAAACAAAGAGTCTTATCTGGCTGGTGGTAAAAGAGGAAGTGAAGCTTTAGATGGATTCAACATGCTTTTGATGGCTTTGTAGGTGGAGGAGGTCACATGACAATAAATGTTGCATTGCTAGAAGCTGAGAGCAGCCTCAGCTCATGGTTAGCAAAGGAATAAGCACCATAGTTCTGCAACTATGAGGAACTGAATTTGCCAATAATTTCATGAGCTTGAAAGTGGATTCTTTTACCAGTCTTCAGATAAGACCTCAGGCCAGCCAAGATCTTGAGACCAAAAAGAAAGGTAATTATAGTACATACAGGTTTATTGTGATACTTGAATATGTGAGAAAAATGCTTAGTAGGGAATAAAATCTAAGGCAAAAGTTATTGTCATTATTAACAGGCCATTAGCAGGACATAAATAGTTGTACTCAGAATCTAGTTTTGGGTATAATTGCTGTTAATTTTCCAACTTCATAGTTCTATATTCCATTCTGTTCCTGTTCTAGGGTACTTTTGTGCAGAGACATAAGATTCTTATATCTTCTTTAGTTTTCCAATTAGAGTTGTAATTTTTTTAAGTGTCTAATAAGTATGTATGTTAAAATTTTTAATTTTATTTTTGCTTTCTTCTTTAAAAAATTAATAGTGGTTTTTTTTCCATTCCTATTTCTATTCAGGTAGTTAAGGACATATTCCTGGCTATCTGTATCTTCAGCGGACTAAGTGTGAACAACCATGGATAAATCAGCTTAACCACGAAAAATCCTATATTTATGCAATAGAATGAGCCAAATCCCCTTAGATTTTTAAATGGAAATCTATCATCCTCATAACTGGCTTTGTGGAAACTGCCTTTTCTCTATGAATACACATTAAAACTTTTCAAGGGTTTCTGGAGGTAGGGTATAAAAATACTATGGGAGAGAAATGATGATAACCTCTTATAAGAAGGGCTGTTTATTCAAATTGGTAACTTGATTCTATGTGAAAAGTACAATATTTGGTCAACTTAGCAATGTTATTATTCTGATATTTCATGAATATTATACTTATGCCTCACAAAATGTAATACATGTTTTATTATCATAAATGTTGAATAAAGGTTTTAGTATAAAATTAGAAAATTGCAAAGTTGTAAACAGATGAATGAAACTATGTTTGGATTGAGCCAAAAATGTTGATTCAGCTCCCAGAAATAAAGTTATTTTCAATGTGGATCTCAGTCAGGATAGCCAAATTGACTTTATTCTTGTTCATCAAGAAATTTTATTCATATTTATTTCTAGCAACATGAGACTAATTCTACTAATCTAAAAGTATTTTTGAAATTATGTGAGCTGAACTTATACCTCAAATATGAATACTATATCTACTTTCAAATTATTCACTAAAAGTAACTCTTCAGGAAATGAGTAACAAATGTAGGTCTATTTTTATTTTCTTTGCTTAAATTAATTTTGTATCTGTAGCTTTAACTGCCTCTAAATGAAAATAAAATATTTTGAGTGCTTTTAGAATGTTAAATCTTAGCCTAAATATTCACATACATTTCCAAATGCCTTTCTATATTTTAAGAAGCTTTGAGGAGCTAGAGATACACTTTGAAAACTCTGTGACCTATAGGACTGCAAGAGCTTTCAGAGATTGTTAAGTTATATCACAAAGAAGCAGAATCATATCAAGAATGGATAGACAGCTGGTCTGCAATGTTTGCCAATTACTGTGTCTTAGATTGCAGTCTGGCCTTCATATACAGCTTTACAGTGTCTGAGATTATCTTTGATAGCATGACAGTTTTGAAAAAGTTGGCCTAATAGTCAATTAAATTTCCAACTGTGAGAACTCATTGATTTGGCAAACTTATGTCATTGGGCTTATTCTCTGACTTATTTCAGTTTCCCACTGATTGACAATCATTAATCCCGTGTGTTATTAAATCCTTTCTGGTTGGAGACTCAGCTTCCAATTTGGAGGAGCCTAACTAACCCATAAAATCTAAGACCCTGGATTCTCTTGGTTGACATTAAATGGAAATACATTATTATAATGTGAAAACTGTGACGGCAAGAGAGAGCAGTAGAAACATTCTTCTTTGAACATGTATGTCGTTCAGTGAAAAAAGGATATAGTAATCATTTTCTTGACATTATACCATAATTTTTCTCTTGTGTGGCTGAAACTATGTGGTGATTAGTATTTTTATATTGTTTCAGTAAGTTTGCTTCTATCTATTTTTCTACTGCTGTTTATACAGATGAAGCAAAACATATGAAAATATATTCAAAATACTGATTGCTGATGACCCTGAACTTGTGAAAGACAATACTATATTTGATTTTTCCAGAATATCAGCTGCACTGACTGCTGTGGACCAAAGCAGAAGAAATATTAACTCTAGAGTTCTCCAATTACTGTCAATATTTCCTACTATTTGGAATGAAAATGGTAGATTCATTATTTCTATAAGAGCAGGATGCCTTTTATCTCTTTGTGTTATCCCTTCCTAGCTGAGTCCCTTCTAAACTACAGAAAATTTCACATTATAGAGGAATATTACCTATAATATATAATACCAAAAACCAAAACATCCTCTCATTTGCCATCACTGATACCATGTAGAACATATCAACCCTAAATTATTTCATAGATTGCAAATTTTCATTACATCCTTGTTGAAAATTCATTGCCTGTGGGGTAAAATACTAATTCCCTTTAATGAACTTAAAACTCTTTAATAGGCTAATAAAAAACTATCATACTTCTTTTTGCAAGATCACATGAACCACTTCTTTCTCAGAATCATCTGTAACTATCTCCTAAATGATTATTTATGCTGGACTATTTTCCCCGTCCCTTTTCAAATGGTCTTCCATTAATCTGTAGAGATCTTTCTAACTATCCTTTGTCTATTTTTAAAAATATATTTTATTGATTATACTATTACAGTTGCCCCATTTTTTTGACCTTTACCCCCTCCTGCCCTGGTACCCCCATTCCCTTCAGTATGTCCATGTGTCATGCATATAAGTTCTTTGGCTTCTCCATTTCCTATACTATTCTTAACCTCCCCCTGTCTATTTTGTACTTACCATTTATGCTTCTTATTCCCTGCACCTTTTCCCTCATTCTCCCCCTTCCCCTTCCCAGCTGATGATCATCCAAATGATCTCCATTTTTGTGATTCTGTTCCTGTTGTTGTTTGCTTAGTTTTTTGGGTTTTTTTTAGGTTCAGTTGTTGATAGTTATGAATTTGTTGCCATTTTAATGTTCATAGTTTTGATCTTCTTTTTCTTAAATAAGATCCTTTAACATTTCATGTAATAATGGCTTGATGAAGATGAACTCTTTTAGCTTTACCTTGTCTGGGAAGCAGTTTATCTGCCCTTCTGTTCTAAATGGTAGCTTTGCTGGGTAGAGTAATCTTGGTTGTAGGACTTTGCCTTTCATCACTTTGAATACTTCTTGCTAGTGCCTTCTAACCTGAAAAGTTTCTTTTGAGAAATCAGCTGACAGTCTTATGGGAACTCCTTCATAGGTAACTGTCTACTTTTCTCTTGCTGCTTTTAAGATTTTCTATCTTTAACCTTTGGCATTTTAATTATGATGTGATTGGTAGGATCCTCTTTGTGTCCAACTTGTTTAGGATTCTCGATTCTCTGTGCTACCTGGACTTGTATGTCTATTTCCTTTACCATATTAGGGAAGTTTTCTTTCATTATTGTCTCAAATAAGTTTTCAATTTCTTGTTCTTCCTCTTCTCCTTCTGGCATCCTTATGATTCAGATATTCGTACATTTAGAGATGTCCCAGAGGCACCTTATACTGTTCTCATTTTAAAATTTTTTTTTGTTCTCCCTATTCTGATCGAATGCTTTTTTCTTCCTTACGTTCCAAATTGTTGATTTGAATCCTGTCTTGAGTCCTTCCACTATTGGTTTCCTGTAGGTTTTTCTTTATTTCACTAAATATATCCTTCATTTCTTCCTGGGTCTTTTTTATTTTGTTTCCATACTCAGTGAGCTCTTTGAGCATCTTGATCACTAGTCTTTTGAACGCTGCATCTGATAGGTTAGTTATCTCCATTTCATTTAGTTCTTTTCCTGGAGTTTTGTTCTTTCATTTGGGCCATATTTCTTTGTCAGCCTCCCTGTGTTTGTTTCTGTGTATTAAGTAGAGATGCTTTGACTCTCGTCTTAGTAGTGTGGCCTATTATAGAAAAGACACCTGTAAATTGTGTGGAATGGAGCCTTAGGTAATTGCTGGGACAGGGCAACTGGCTTCAATGCTTTGTGGATCTACGTGAGGGGAGGACTTGGAGAGAGGACAGCGCCACTACTTGGCTTCTGGAAGTTTGCCTGGCACTTGCCCTGTGTGACTGGTGCCCTTCCAGCTGTTGTTCTGGTGCTGAATCCCAAAGGAGGGTAAGTTTGTATATATTTTAAGTTCCTGTGGGCCCCGTAAGTGGAGTCTCCTGAAAACCCAGCAGTTTCTTCTGCCGCCCCCACCCCCACAGGATTTTAGAGCCAGAAGTTATGGGCATTTATTCTCCTGGTTCTGGAACCCTGGACTGTGTTGTCTGGCCTTGGGCTGGGATCACTCGCTCCTGACATATGCCTCCCAATTTTTATCTACTATACATGTATGTGGGACCACCAGTTCCACCACCACTGCCTCTCTGTGCCTCTCTGCTCATTTCCACATCTCCACCCCTCCTACCCATCTGGATGAATGTGGCTTCTTTAAATCCTTGGTTGTTGGACTTCCTTACAGTTTGACTTTCTGATAGTTCTGGTGTTATTTGTTTTGAGGTCTAGTTGTAATGCTTTCTGTGGTTACATGAGGAGGTAAAACATTTTTACCTATGTCTCTATCTTGATCGGAAGTCTTTTTGCCCATTTCTTAACGTGATGATCTTAAACTGCTATAGTGTGATCAAGATTAAATACTGTGACCCATTTGAAACCTTCTCTAATTCCTCAAGACCGAGTTTTCTGGGTGACCACATCACTTGTACAGACATCTATCCTTAGGAGGATTCTCTTATTACAGTTCCTCATTTTTCTGGTTCATTAATTTAAGAAAGGGTTTTTTTTTTTTTAATGTCAGAAACTATGTTTAATTATCTTATTTAGTTATTGTACAATGAAACCCATTCAAACAAGGTGTCTAATCCAAAGGTGCAATTGTATGATTAATACTGGGATTTACTTATCTTGCATGACCTAGTCCAGCCAGCCAGGTGGCTGTACTCTATAACAACAATTTTCAACAAGTATGCTGTGACCGGCACACTGGTGTGCCACAGGAATTTTTAAACATGCAATACCTGATTATTTAGTCAGGGGCACTGACTTCTTTTCCTTAGTTTATCAAATAAATATCAATGGCAACAACCAACACAACACTACCATTGTGAATGCATCAAAATTACACCTATTTTTTTGGTCATATTGGCAAAAATTATATATTTTTGGTGTACTATATAATTTCAGTAAATAGTTTGTGTGCCATGAGATGAAAAAGGTTGAAAATCACTGCTCTGTGAAGTCATTAGGGGCCCAGGATTTTACATTGCTTTATTCTGCCTTCTTCTTGTCTGTGATTCTCATCTTCATGGTTAAAGGTGGCTCCTGTATTCTTTACTTTCTGCAGAAAAAGAAAAAAAAAAAAGAGGCAGTGCTGGGACAAAAGTTTTTGTTTTACAGATGACCTGGAAGTTATGCACCATATAAACAATAACTTATGCTCACATCTAGTGGCTTCAATTTAGTTCAGGGCTGTACTCACATGCGAGATAGACTAGGAATGGTGGTGTGGTGGTCAGGTGCCACAAAAATCCTATGTGCGAATGGATTTTATTGCTAAAAGGAAGGGTAGAATAATTAATATGGTGGAATATTTAGTAATCTTCTCCAGCATACCTTAATAGAGCATCTAGCATATAATAGGAGGTCAATGATTGTTGTTGAATAAGTGAATGAATGAGTGAATGAGTGAATAGAAGTACATATGAAGCTTGACATAAAAAGGAAACTACATTTTCTAGATATTAAGTGATGATAAACAAATAAGCATATTCTGTACCTTAGAATTTGCAATATTTTAGCTAAACAAAATGATTAATTATTATTCATTTCAATGGAACTCATTTGTAATCTGCTAAAACACTATAGGTACACACAAAGATTTCTCAAAACTGAAAGGGTTAAGAAAACTAATTTTGTATTATGTCAGAGTGACTTAGTTTTGACACTATATTAAATATTTAATAGCACGGTAAGTATTTTGTGTTTAGCATCCTTGATTGTCATCCTAATTAACTTCAGTGGAAACAGAGAGCTTCCCCATTAAAAAAGTGAAATGAGTGATACAGGAAAAATCTAGACATTTATAAAATACAGCTAAAAAGAAATTGTTTTTCTTCTGAGAATCAATAATGGTTACATGATCTTAATTATGCATCAGTTATATACATTAGTCATAATTACTTAGAATTTATAAATCCACTTTATTTTATTACAAGAAGAATATCAAGAGTTTGTCATCATTCGAGATACTCTTTTCAGATTTCTCACTTTTCTGCTTTGTTGAGGTCAGGTGGGAATGTAAATGTAGATAATTAAAGAAATTTATTTTTGAAATGATTTATTATTAAATAAGACAACAAATCTACCTATGATTTACAATATCTGTAAACACTAGATGGAGCTCTATGACTAATACCAATACTACTAAAATATATAATGTACATGTATATAAGTGTGTTTGTGTATCTTCAAACACACACGTACACACTTAGGAAGTAACCTATTCTACAGACATTTTATTTTATTTTATTAATTTTAATTTAATTTATCAGGTTGACTTTGGTTAATAAAATTATATAACCTTCAGGTGTATAATTCTATAATACATCTGTATATTCTATTTTGTGTTCATCACCTCAAGACAAGTCCCTTTCCACCACCACTGATCTCCACTTTACCCTCTTCTACCTCTCCTCATCCCCTTTCCCCCTGCTGATAACCATAATGTTGCCTGTGTCTGTGAGTTTTCTTTTCTTTGCTGAATCCTTTCATCATTTTCACCCAGTCCCCCAATTCCCATCACCTCTGATAGCTGTCAATTTATTCTTTATATCTATGAGTTTGTTTCTGTTTTATTTGTTAGTATATTTTAAAAATTATATTTCATACATAAGTGAAGGCATGCGGTACTTATCTTTCTCTGGCTTATTTCACTTAGCACAGTACTCTCCAGGTCCATCAATGATGTAAACAAAAGATAAAACCTATTCTACAGATATTTTATTTTTTATGTCTGAGTAGTATTCCATTGTGTAAACATACCACAACTTTTTTATCCACTCAGCTACTGATGGGC
>PVJD01018887.1:0-13139 GCA_004026545.1 Mormoops blainvillei | reverse complement strand
CCATCAAGTCACCCATGAATTCCTCTACCTGCCTGAATGTCCAGTACCCCTCCTTGGAAGAGACTTACTAGCAAAGTTAGGGGCACAGATTACCTTCCGACCCAATAGTTTGACCAACCTCCAGGCAGGAAGGAACCTCACTCTTCTAGTTATGGTTCCAAGCGAGGAAGAGTACCGGTTGTACTCGGCCCCTTTGAACACAATGGATTCGGGTGCAGAAAAATTAAGACAGCAATTCCCAGAAGTATGGGCAGAGAGCAATCCTCCAGGATTGGCTGTCAACCATGCACCACTCATTATAGACTTAAAGCCGGGGGCAGCCCCGATCCGGTTATGGCAGTACCCTATCCCACGAGAGGCCCGATGTGGTATAGCAGAAATACATTACTACATACAGGAGGGATACTAGTGGCATGCCAATCGCCACGGAACACACCACTGTTGCCAGTGCACAAGCCAGATGGTACAGGGTACTGGCCAGTCCAGGACTTGCGAGCCTTGAATGAGGCTACCATCAGCCTCCACCCCACCGTACCCAATCCATACACTCTCCTTGGGCAGCTACCCCCTCAAGCTGCATGGTTCACCAGCCTAGATCTGAAGGACGCTTTCTTTTGCCTCCGCCTGGCCAAACAGAGTCAGCCTTTATTCGCCTTTGAGTGGGAGGAGCCCCGCACTGGGCAGAAGGCCCAGCTTACATGGACAGGGATTCAAGAATTCACCCACCCTTTTTGGGGAGGCCCTCGCCGAGGACCTATCAACATTCCCAATGCAAGGAGGGGAGCTTGTCCTCCTCCAATACATAGACGACCTCATACTGGCAGCTCCAACCAAGGAGTCATGCCGGGATGCCCCTGCCTCTCCTTTTGTATCACACACCTTGGTGCCTGCAGGTTGCTATAAGCAAACCACCCTCTGCACCTGGAATAAACACACTTACTGGACAGGTAGGCTGCAATATGACAGATAAGTGTACGGGACTACGCCAAAATGCAACCACATAGGACGAAGTGGAACCCAGGCATGTTGGTCATATTACTCCCTATTAGGGACCTCAGATGGGGGCGGGGTGCAGGACCAAGCCTGGGAAAGCCATCTAGAAGAAGTAAAGAAAAGGTTAGTGAGTCCCAAACCTCGGATGGTATATAACAGGCTTAACTTGACTAAGTTTGCTGAGGTGACGCAGAGGTTCCACCCAACTGAGCAGATTAAGCAGATAGTCCAGGCAGTCTGTTCTGTTTACCAGAACATCACCAAGCCTGCCCCCGACTGCTGGGTGTGATTACCCCTTGCAAGGCAGGCACTCATCGGAGTACCATCCCCAGCTGATTGGGAGCCAAGCAGGGATGCAAGAAAAAACACTATCCTCCTTGGTCCTGTAGCCACAGGAGAAAGGCTCTTAGAAACAAAAACCAACGTAACCTGCATATCCCCACTAGGAGACCACCCAGAGCCCCTGAAGGTCGGATCAGTTCCTGGAGGGATATGCCATAAGAATGAAACCCTACAAAATAATGAACCTGTTTGCAATCCCTCAGGCATTTTCTTCCTATGTGGCTCAGTGACTTACCGATGCCTACAGACCAACTGGACTGGATTATGTATAAGAGTATTTTTGACTCTGGATGTTAATGTCTATACAAGTGATGAGGTATTTAGTTTCCTCCTTCCCCAAGGGCAAAGGAAACGAGCAGCCCTCGCCGCAGCTCTCATAGGCATTGGAGTCGCCACTGGGGTCGGAACTGGTGTCAGTGGGCTTGGAGCCTCGGTAGGAGTTTACTACAAATTATCCAAAAAATAAGCGATGACATGGAGCAAGTAGCAGACACACTCTTTACCCTACAAAACCAAATCAACTCCCTAGCCGAGGTCACCTTACAGAACCGAAGAGCACTAGATCTCTTAACGGCAGAAAAGGGGGTACCTGCCTGTTCCTCGGAGAAGAATGTTGCTATTTTGTTAATCAATCAGGCATAGTCATGAAGAAGGTGAAGGAACTCCGAGAGAGCATGCAAAAGGCCCGGGAAGGTTCAAGCAGTCCCCGGCCGTGGGAGCTGGGGACATGGGCTCAATGGCTGTATCCCCTAGTTGGACCGCTCCTAGTGATCGTGGTGGGCATAACTATGGGCCCCTGTGTGATAAGGACCCTAGTCCAGTCAATAGAGGCCACGGTCACCCGCAAAACCACTGCGCGCATATTGGCCCTACAAGGATACCCAGCCATGAGCACGAGAAGTAGGGGATATACAATGCTGGAAGAGCAGGATGATGCCTATGATGATGCCACATAACATAGGCATCAAGGGGGGGGGAATGCAGAGGGAATCAAGGCTGATACCAAAGATGAAATGCTCTTTGCCCTGACTAATGTTGTAGATGTTGGGATGCCATTTGCCCTTACTAATGTTGTAAATGCTTCTCTCCCACCTCTGTAAGCCCCTTCGTGCCAAATCTATACCACGCCTCCCAGGACTCTTCTCAGACCTGTACCACGCCTCCCAAGACCCTTACCATTTGGCCCAACATAAAAGGAGTGCAGGGCTATTGTTCTGGGCCCAGGCTTTGAGAGGGTACTGCACTGGGCCCGCATGCGTAAATAAACTTTCCCTTCGTTACTCCTGGTGCCGTGTGAGTCTTTCCCGGTTTCGCTTTCTGCAACAATATCTAAAGCAATTCCAAATATGAATGTGGCAGCTCAAGTTCTATTCAAGATTTGCAGCATCTCTGTACGCCTCATAGTTTAGAGGCCTATGAACTAAGAAGACCACCATACTCCCAAAGCACAAGGGTGAGAAAGCTACAAATTAACCGCAAGAGTTATTCTCACTCAATAAAGAAAAGAATGAGGGCACACAGTAGTCATTGCTCAACAGCAGTTTTGAAATTTGGGTAGACATATTTGTCCAGAGCTCAAGGAGTGAGGAGCAGTTTTTACTTGATATCCAGTTTATCACTCTGGGGCGTGTCTGTTGTTTGTGCTCTTAGGTCACCGTCTGAGTCATCTGTCTTCCCTTTGCATACAATATGTTTCATGTTTGCAACCTCGAAGATTTATCAGATTTATCAGCCTGATTTAGTCTGTAGATATTTTGTCAATTTTGGTTAAAGTTTCTTTCTCACTTGAAACAAATATATGTTGCAATTTGGGTTGAAATTTTGTTGTTTCAGATGTAGTGTTCAAAATGCTTACACACTTAATAGTATTGCATTTGAATGTGTGTGTGTGTGTGTGTGTGTGTTCCAGCCATTACTCAAAAGATATCTTTTATTTCAAAAGAAACTTTTAAAATCACTTTAAAATCTCTAACTAGTTGTAGAATTTTCTATATCTTATATAATTCCCTTAACATATTGTTCCAGAACTATGTCGGCTATGTTACAAGGTAATTAAAGTTTTAGGATGGTTATACTTTCCTGTTAAATGGACTGTTTTACGGTTATGAAATGCTTCTCTTTAAATCAACTAGTATCTCTTGTCTTAAAGTATGGACTCTAAATATAACTTTGACAACTTTCTTTTGGTTATAATTTCACTATAATTCTATTTTCCATTCTTTTTATGGGAAACATTCATTGTTCATAGATTCAGTGTTTCTTGTGAACAACATACAGTTTTTATAAATCAGTTTTGTACTCTTTTTAATTATAATAAGAGTATTACTTTATTTGCACTGAGTGAAATAACTGACTGACTTGGGTTTAACCTGACATCCTATTATTACCTTCTTGCTTATCTCTTTGAATTTCTTTCCTCTCCTCCCTCTCTCTCTCTCTCTCTCTTTGGATTAATCTGTATTTATTTTATTTTTTCTTTTTTCTTTTACTAGCTCATTAGTAAACATGTTTTTATTATTCATTTAGTGGTTACTCTATAAATTTTATATGCATATTCAGTGGAAAATATACTTCCTTACTTTATTATTTTTGCCACTTTCTGGGTAATGAAGAATGTTTTTCCATTTATCTCATTTTTTACTCACTTGTGAAAGTATTGCCTAGTTTCAAATCTACATACTTTCACCTCACCATGTTACTATTGTTGCTTGACAAAGGCAATAATCACTTCAAGTTATAAGCATATCCTTAATTTCTTTATGAATTTCCATGCTTTTATCTGAAATCATTTTCCTCCTACTTAAATAGCCCCTTTTATAATTTGTTATAGTACATATATACTGATGTTAAATGCTTCCACCTAAAAGTGTACATTAAGATTTTAAACTTGTTTTTTGAGGTTATTTTTACCGGGTATAGAATTCTACATTGGCAATAATCTTTCAGCCTTTGAAGGTGACTTTTAATTACCTTTTCATGTCTTTTTTTTTTATGTTCAAAGACTATTTCTTCAGGCTTATTGTTGAGTCTTTGCAATATATGCATATATAAACACACAGATTTATTATGATGAATGGAGTTCTTCATATTTTCCTTGATTATTTTAGTCCAGTTTTTAAAAAATTTATTTACTCATAATGTACTAATAATGTAATAATGTATCAAACATTAATGTGCCAGCTTTTTTCTCCTGTCATAGTGGAACTCCAAATTACAAGAATATTGAACTTTTGCAACATTTTCCATATGTCTACTATTTGTTAATGGATTTTTATCAATTTTTTTTTGCTTCATTTTATACAATTTATTCTTACATTTTCCAGTTCAATCTTTGTTTCACTCTGATCATTCTGATTCTACTTTTTTGTTTTTGTATGTTTTGTTTTTAATACTGGCATTTTAATTTGATTCTTATAAATTCTGGTTCTCTAGCAAAATATATATTATATATAGATATATTTAAAAATATATTTTTAAATGTTAGTTCTAGTTTTAAGTTTGTGTGTAACAACTTTAGATTTATTTCTATTTTTTAAATTATTCTAACCATTTAGTTCAATGTTTCTGTAAATCTAGTAATTTATTTTTAGATAAATATAAGAGTTTGTGTATGATAAATTGCAGATACTCTGGATGAGGTCATCTTCCTTTAAAAAAGATTTAATTTCTTTAGTAGGAGGCCACAAAAGTAAGGGAGGTTTACCTTGAGACTATTACTAATTTTTTCTTTACTGATAGGGTGTGTGTAGTTATAGGGTATCCTCAATGACCTCAAGTATCTCTGTGAAAGTGTTTACCAGGGCAACTTCCAACTTGTAGGATTTGAACACAAGCTGTTGTTGTCTCAGTACTGTACAAATGCTGAAATCTATGCTAGATGATAGACCTGGTTAGCAAATGTATTCTTCTTAGTTGCACAGAGGCCAGTTCCTTTATGTGCAGCATATATTTGCCCTATATCTCAAGGAGACATTTATTGCAGATTTTTTGGTTCACTGCTCAGCGGCCTTGTATTGTTCCTCTTGGGTTTTTGTTTTTATAATCATTGCTGTATTTAAGGCTCAAACTACATTTTGGCCCTCCAAAGTCCAGTGAAACTGCAGAAAGTATTAGGCAGGTATACATTTTTTTCTGTTAGGTGTCTATGCCCTTACGTATGAATCTGCAAATGCTGTGAGGACAAAAAGCTGAAGAGAGCTTAGCTTGGGTGAATGAACTTCCATTTCCACCAAGATATTTGTCCCTTAAGTCCTGACTGCCTTTGAGAGCTATTTGATGTTTTCAAACTTTTGTTTTATATTTTTCCAGCCTTTATAGATGTTTTATGGGAAATCACTCAGACAGCAGTGATGGAGCTCTGTATACAGCTAAGTGCATATGAAGTACTAGCCAGAAGTAGACAAACTCAATACATTCTTAAATATTGAATAAATAAATAAATATGTTTTTTACTACTAAAACCAACAACAAAAAATATAAATGTGTTTTATTTCCTCACATTTTATTGCTACAGTATACATATTTAATATATAGCCTTATTATTTATGCTACTCATCTAAATTTTTGCTGCATAACTAACTAAAAAAGGAAGAGAATATGCCTATATAAGCCACAGATGCCAAGGATCTTACAAACACTCTCCACAAGAGTCAATTCAGCACCTGATTTATGCCATTCCAAATTGTTCTTTTAAAAAAATGATAACTACAGAGCTAATTATGCCTGTGTAGTACATTTATATCCTTTCAAAGGAAACTGGCAAAGAAATAATCATCTCTTTCTTGAAGAATCTTAAAGCATTTTAAACACATTTTTATTAACTAGTTCTATGGAAAATTTAATCTATACTTAATGGATTTCTGGACTATTTATAATTGTACATGTGTGTGTACACATGTAAATATTGGATACGATTAGAAAGGTCTGGATTTACATTTCTGTGAATTTCTCTAATTTTTTTTTAAAGATTTTATTTATTTATTCTCGGAGACAGGGGAAGGGATGGAGAAAGAGAGGAAGAGAAACATCAATGTGTTGCTTGCCTCTCAAGCGACGCCCACAGGGGACGTGACTCGCAACCCAGGCACGTGCCCTGACTAGGAATTAAACCAGTTACCCTTTGCTTTGTAGTCTGGCACTCAATCCACTGAGCCATACCAGCCAGGATCTCTAATTTTCTATCACTAAAATATATCATGAAACTGTAACAGGTGAACAAAAAAATTACAGGAGTTAATGGTGAATATATAGGTTAAAAAAATACTTTGTCATATTATTCTTGCCCCTGCACTCACAGACTATTTTAGGTGCAGTTTAGGAGAGATTATTTCTTATATCTCATACATAGTATCATAGTTATGGAATTTCTCTCCCTGGATAGCTTCTTTCTCAATCAGCACCAAATTACCATTATTATAACAGCTGTTTTAGATAGTCAGCATTGTTCTTAGAGCAAATGAGAGTTAGTCAATCTTTCACTCACTGTCATGCAAGATAAAGTACAATCTCATAATAATGCTGGACTTCTACATAAAACCCAATTGCATAGCTGTGGCCCATCTATTGATGAAAATTTTATTAAAACAACAAAAAGTAGTCAAACTCTACATTTCTGGGTAGGAATTTCTGGTGATATAACAACATGATGCAACATTTAAATATAAATTTAAATAGCATGGAGAGGCAAATAATACTTGACTACAGGATATTTTAGAAATATTAAAAATATTTTTATGTAAAAATGATGAGTTCACTACATTAAGATTGGGAATATAGCACATAAACATGCATAATGCAAAACAATCTGTGTTTATCTGTTGATTCAAATTAGTTTGATGTAGTACATAATAATAACTTGCAAGAAATGTGTCTCTGTTTATCACCTCACTTAGTCTTTAAAACAAAAAAGAAAGTAAGAGTCATAAAATTTTATAAGCCATGAATATGATTTGTACTGATCTTTTAAAATCCTAATATGATATTAGCAAATTATCATGATCTATGGAAAGAAATAATTTCATGTGTTGGACTTCATGTCCAGTAAATGAAACAACTTTTACAAACTTGAAAGATCCCTTAAATATTACAAATTTTAACTTTTGGCTCTGTATATATCTTGCAAACATCTTTTCTAATTTTATTTTGATTTTATATTTATTAACGATGATTTTTACAATTCACTTTTAAAGGACCAAATATGGAATCTTTCACTTATGGTATGGAAAAATGAATACCCTATTCAACAACTCTACTTAAAACTAGTTTAAATGTAGAGATTAGATTGCAGTAATATAAGAATTAATTAGATGACAAAAACTAAGAGAAAGTAGACATCTTGACAGAGAGAAACACCCTGCAGACATCTGCACTCCTGGTGATGTGGTCTTGGTTTCCAAAACCTGTGGGAAACAATTTGAAGACAAAGCTCAGTATTTGTCCCAGTAGATCTCTCAAAGAATATCTTAAGAGTAAAGTAGAAATAAATTTTTCCAGAAAAAGCAGAGAAAATTACCTGTCTAAAAAGTTGATAATGACCTTAAGCAGAAATGGTTATACCCACAGAATTTATAAAATTTATAAAAATGGCATCTTTGTGCGATCTACTTGGTCTATATATTGATTTTACATTTTGTTAAAGACACATTTTAAAAATATTTTATGCAATACTTTCTCTTAACTTTTTGCCACATGACTTTTATCTCTGTTTTCTTAAAACCCTTTCTCTACTCCAAGGGAAGATTAATATTTTCATTTTCAAGTGTGATTTTGTTTTATTTTTAAATTTATAGTAAGATATTATTAAATTTTTATTTTGTAACCTGATACCATATAGTACAATACTGTTACTTCTGATAGCTGTCTATACTTTTTTGGTTTGCTTTTCTTTGAGGTGGGGAAGAAAGTACAATAAATACTTTTCTGTTTTTTCCAAGGTTTTTAAACATAGACTTTTAGCACATTTAGTTTTCTTGTCATTTGGGTTGTATTTAGCAATATACAATATAGGTTATTTTTCTATTTGTTCTATCTTCATTTCTTTTTTCCCTGACAATATTGTTAGAACACTCTTTTTGTGGCTTTTGTTAATATATTAGTGTTAATTATTTCAATTTATTTTTGTGTGTGGTTATTTATTTGCTGTATCCTCAGTATTTTGAAGACAAAATGTAGCTGGATTTTTTTTAACCCATTTTGTGAATTTTTCTCACTTAAAGTTTAAACCACTGGCCTAATGACTAAATTTCATGGTACATGGATAGCCCTATTTCATTACTTCTTTTAATGTTTTATTGTATCTTTTAGTCTTTGTATCTTTCAAAAAACAAAACAAAACAAAACAAAATAACATGTGATATTTTAAAATTTATGTGTAGCATAGTCTAAGCTAGAAGATCAAAGGGAAGCTAATGCACAGTTACCTTAAGAAAAATGTCAGATACTTTAAGCAACTATTATTTGAATATTTGTCAATTCCTTAAAGGTAGTCTATGTTGTAACATTTTAACAAAGTATTTACTATATCTTTTAATAATATTTACATGAAAAAATATGTCATAATTTTCTGGTTGGCCACTAAGGGACATTAGTATTTTTCATGACATTAATATTCACTCCATGACCGGATGTCAACCAAATGAAGATCTATTTTGCATTCAGCAATTTGTTTTTATGTTTTATGAAACACTGGTCATCATCTTGAGGGAGATAAAATGAATGTATCATATCCTTAAATGTATTACAAATTATCAGGAAAAATTACTTACATAAAGGCAGTGGTGTTTAAAACTGGGTTCTAAATAACCTAACAGTGTTTCAAGTGGCAAGGGTTGGTGGTGGTATACAGATTAGTAACAATGTTAGAATTCAAAGAAGAAAGGTCATAACCATGAGAAGAGAGGTCGTCTACGCCAGGTTCATGAAGTACCTCTTTACCTCAGAAGACAGGTTCAGAGTAGAGATCTTTTCATAAAGTCACTTAGTTATTTATATATGCTTTTTTTTTTACTTCATTTTTATTGCTGACACCATTATACATGCTGCTATCACCTCCCTTTGCCCAACTACTCCCAGCCCCCATTCCCTCTGGCCATCACCGCACTGTGTGTCTAGGCCTTAGGCGTATATGGCTACTTCCTTTACCTTCTTTTATCCAGCCCCCCGCCCCCACCCCCCTGACAGCTGCCAGCCTTCTCCAAATGCTCAGTGTCATTAATCATCAGAGAGATGCAGATTAAAACCACAATGAGATACCATCTCACAATTGCCAGAACGGCCACTATCAATAGAACAACAAACAGCAGGTGCTAGGCAAGGTGGAGAAGAGGGAGCCCTAGTGCACTGTCGGTGGGAGTGCGGACTGGTGCAGCCACTGTGGAAAACAGCATGGAGCCTCCTCAAAAAACTAAAACTGGGACTGCCTTTTGCCCCAGCGATCCCACTTCTTGAAATATCCTAAGAATCCCAAAACACCAATTTGAAAGAAATATACGCACCATTACATTCACTGCAGCATTATTTACAATAGTCAAGTTCTAGTAACTCTTGTATGTACAGCTTTTCCTTGTCTGGATGAGCCCCTTTCAGAGCAGAAAGGACAATTGACTAACCTGTGTACTATAAAGACCACAGTAGTGTTGGAAAGGCAATCACACAAATTACATCATTATTAGGTATTAAAATAAAAATATAAGTTAAGAGTTTTAATATTCTTTATCATATATTTATTATCGTCTATAATAATGCATTCTAATATGGCATAGAAATCGCTGCTGGCAGCCTATCTTAACCTTTACTTACATTAATGGTTGTTTCCTTCGGTAAAATTATACCCATCTTGATGAGAAATGATTTCTTGACATTCTTATAGAAATTCACATGTATCACAGCTTAAAATATCAACAGTAACATACTTTCTTTATTAGGAACAGCATACTTAATTTATTCTAAAATGATTGACATTAGTAATCAATAAAATGAAAATTGTTTCTACTTTAAATGTCCTTGCCTGGATGGTTGTGGGTAGAAGAACACAATTATCTGTTTTTTGTATAAAAACATGTAAACAGCAAGAGCACTTCTGATGTTAAAGGAAAAATTGCATTTTTAATCAGTGTCTTGTGAAAGTAATTACAAGTCCTGTCAGAGAAAGCAAATCAATGAAAGCTATCTGTAGTATCCTGTTTACAGAACCTGCTTCTCTAAATTTTGCCTTTTTTACATTTGCAGGAAATTGGGAAATAATAAGCACAATTTAAAGAGGAAAATAACTGACTTGTTTCTTAGTTTTAAATTCCCCCAAAGTAAATGTCACATAGAACAAAAGAAGAGTGGTTTTATTAGTTTTAGTAGTAAAATCTGGGCTCCAACTATATTTCTTTTTGTATCCCAATGTCTTTCAAAGTGCCTGGCATAGAGTTAGAATTCAATAACTATCTTTAAAATGGTATTGAACTGAGAGTAAGAAAATATTTGGCATAATCTATAAAAATATACTTATTCTAATACTAAATTATTATGATTAATGGACAAGCCTGTGGTGTTATCACAGAACTGAAATGAGTTAAACCTGAGAACTAAACTGGTTTATCTGCTTGATCTTTCATTCATAATCTGACTTGGCCTATTGCTCATTTTAGACAATTTATAGAAAATATATATAAGAAAATAGAAATAAATACTATATAATCATGACTGTAGGAGATATCTGTAAGAATAGGAGATGCAGTTAGAAGAGATAGCTTATTATTTCCTGTAATATTATTTTAATTAAAACTTAAAGAAATCCACTTTTTCTTTTACATCACTGAAAATTGTTCCATAATTAAATGAAAAATGAGTAAATATTAATGTTATATTTTTGTCTACAACATGGACTTATATAATGAGGAATTTATTTTATGCATGTCTTTATGCGTTTAAATCCTATTTTGTAGTGTACTACCAATAAGACCCGAGACTTCAGATTCAATCTGAAACTATTAACAAGATGCAGGAAAACTTTAATGTTGAATCTATAGTTCCTTTCTATTTTTTAATTCATACATAATGCCAAAGTAAAAAAGGTATTAAAAAAGAAAAATGAAAACATAATCAGACAAGATTCATATTTAATAGCCAGTCGATTTAAATGGAAACAAACCCTTGGCTTCTGTCGCAAAGCCTCTGATTTGGTAGTACCTCATTAGCTCCCTAATAACTTAGAATCAATATTTTCCTTCTGTCAGTAGGTTATATTTTTTCAATGAAGTAGATATAATATGTAAGTCACATGTATATTTGAAATGAATGTACATAAATTTCCATGTATGATTGTGCAGTATTGTTTTGGCAATATGATATTAAAAGATGTTTTAATACAAAAGAATAAATCTGATATAATTTGAAACTCTATGTTTTTAACAGAATTTATTTTTAGAACACTTTTAGATTCATATCCAAACTGAAGGGAAGACGCAGACATTTCCCATATATCACCTGCCTCCACAGGTGCACAGTCTCTCTCAGTGACAAAATCCTGCAACATTGTGGTGTTTTTTTAGAGTCTGTAAACTTATATTAATATCTCATTATCACCCAAAGTCCATAGTTTACCTTAGAGTTCACTTTTGGAGTTATATTCAGTGGGTATTTGCAAATATGTAATGGCATACATCTACCATTATACTGTCATATAGACTCATTGCCCTAAAAATCATCTCTTCTCTGCTTATACATACTTCCTCTCCACTGAACTCTGATCCTTTTACTATCTCCACTATTTTGCCGTTTCCAGAATGTCATATAGTTGGCATCAAACAGTATGTACCCTTTTCATATTGGTTTATTTCACTTGGTAGTAAGTAAGCTTCCTCCAAGTCTTTTCATGGCTTGATAGCTCATTTTGTTTGTTTTTGTTTTTGTTTTTGTTTTTAGCACTGAGTAGTATTCAGTTGTCTAGTTGTCTAGATGTACCATACTTTATCCATTCACCTACTAAAAGGCATCATCTTAGTTGCTTCCAAGTCTTAAGAAACATGAACATTATCAACTATACACATCTGAGTGCAGGTTTTTGTGTGGAAAAATGTTCAACTCCTTTTGGGTAAACATCAAGGCGCACAATTGCGGGAACATGTGGTGAGCGTATGCTTAGCTTCGTAAGAAACCGCCAAGCTGTCTTGAACAGTGCCTGTGCCCTTCCGCATTCACATTAGCAATGCCTGGGAGCTCCTGTGGCTCCATGTCCTCATCAGCGTTTAGGGCTACAGTGTTTTAGATTTTGCCCACTCTAATCGGTGTGTAGTGGTATCTCATTGTTTTAATTTTCATTTATCTGAAGACATAGGATGTGGATATATTTCACACTCTATTTTCCACTTGTATATCTTTGGTGTCTGTTCATGATTTGGCCTATTTTTAATGTTTTTTTTTTATCGCCACATTTTGCAAGTTCTTTGTATGTTTTGGATAACAGCCTCTTTGCAGATATTTTCTCCTAGTTTGTGACTTGTCTTTTTTTTCTCTCTTTATGTCTTTTGAGAAGTACAAGTTTTTAATTTTAACAAAATCCAGGTTATCTATTTTTTCCCTTATGGATCATGTTGGGTGTGTATGAATCATATATTTTACATGTAATTCATACATATAATTATGTATAATAATATATTTTACATTTATAAAATATTTTCTACATTTATATTTCACAGTATGTTAAATATATGATGATATATATTAATATAAAACATAATTTAGGATGCACAATGAATAAAAAATAATACCCATAAAATGTATGTTATATACATTTTATATAATTGACTATAGACCAC
>PVJD01018886.1:0-13146 GCA_004026545.1 Mormoops blainvillei | reverse complement strand
GGAGGGGAGAGGGGGAGGGGGAGGAGGGAGGGGAGGGGGAGGGGAGATTGGGGGTGAGATTGGAGGGGTTGGGGAGAGGGGAGATGGGAGGAGACAGTTAGTGCACAGGCAGCGAGAAAGCGTCAACAGCGATGCTGCCAGAGAACATCACCTGGCTCAGGGGACCACAATCCCACACAGGCACAGCGATGGAGCTAGGGCAGCAGAGGCCAGAGTGTCAGGCATTCCAGACACCAGGCTGTGCAGTTTCTTCTTCATCCCGAGGGCAATGAGGAATCCTGGAGACATCGCCCAAAGGGGGATGTGGACAGCGAGAGCTTTCAGATGAGCAGTCTTGTGGCCACACAGGGAGCAAACCCTCAGGCACTGAACCCATATTGTTAACACAGTGTAAAGTCACCGCGTGCCTTAAGGTTCTGAGACGTGCTAGTCAAGCAGCAGCCATGGGCCACAAGTTGGTGGCCCCCGGACGATGGCACACAGACCAGCTTTGGACGGCGTGTGGGAACAGCTTCACTTACACACTGTCGACGCCTGCATGGCCGTAATGCCCTGCACCCTAACTGCGTGCTCAGCCCTGAGCTGGTCTGCTCTGTCCTCATGTCCTGTAACTGTCACCTCTGTGACCTGGATGGGAATAGGCTTGTCCCCCAGGCGCAGACCGAGCTGAGCGGCCTGTTTGATTCATGGTCTTTGCATCATGGTGTAACACCCATGAAAGAGGGTGACAGTCCAATGACTGAAAAACAGAAGGCACTTTCCCTTCCTCGGTGTTCCTGCTCTCCTCCTCCTCATTAGTTTTTAAAATCCACCGGCATGCCCCACGCTTCATTCACTAACACGGGGCCAAGACAGGGAGGACTCAAGCAAAGAGAGCCCCAGCTCGGCTGATGGCCTCTTCTTTGCATTCCTTGCAGATCCCCCACCTCCTGGCATGGCATTGGGCATACAGTAGGTATCCAATGGTTGCTGACCAAACAGCAACAGCATTGTAGATTCTATCTGGAGCTGTTGTCTCTCTTCACAGTCATTTTGCAAAACTTTTTGAGCAAAACATGCTGACCCAGCATGGACTGCATGGGTGGGGGCGGGGCATTATCAGAGACA
This sequence comes from Mormoops blainvillei, assembly GCA_004026545.1. Classification (NCBI taxonomy): domain Eukaryota; kingdom Metazoa; phylum Chordata; class Mammalia; order Chiroptera; family Mormoopidae; genus Mormoops; species Mormoops blainvillei. The sequence goes on along the minus strand of PVJD01018886.1, from coordinate 12,039 downwards.
GGGGGCAGCTCAAAGACTTTAGGACAATCTCCATTTCCATGGGAGCTCTTCAGCTTGAAGTCACTTCTGCAGTGACTCCCCAACCCCTTTTATAGTACTCACCTGTGTCAGTGGCTGTGTGACCGTACCGAAATGGCTCGATGAGTTGATATGAAATTTCTATGGGGTCGACTCAACCTACAGTTGTCCAGCTGGTTCATCTACCTGCCCCACAACCCCCGTCCCCCGTCTGCTCCGAGCAGCAAGAGGTGGCACTGAGAGCAGAGGGAGGGGAGGACGGGAAGGACTGAAATAAGACAGGGAGAAGAAACACAGGCACGAAGAGCCCAGGAAGGGGCCAGAAGCCAGGTGGGGGTCCGTCCTGGAGAGACGAGGTGCTCCCTGCCTGCCAGTCAGGCATTTTGAAAGGGGAACATGAGAGGGCGGCAGGGTTGTGCAGGAGCGGAGCAGGTCGGAGAAGCCTGAGCTGCAAAGAACCTAATGAACTGAAAGGCCCCTGAGGTCGGACACCAGAGCCACCTACACGCTGGGGCTGGACAGGGAAGCCGAGGCCTGGGGTTTCTATTGTAGCCCAGAAAGGCAAGGATAGTAAGGTCCCAGGTCTCACGCCCAAGTTACTCTGTCAGGGAACCACACCTGCTCTAACGTCCCCATGTCCTCCCACCCCTTGTAAGATCCTATGTATCCAGCCCCCATTTCTCTAGGCTCCACTTTCAGCCACCAGCTGGGCACTTGCTCCTGCCTGGAGGATGCATCCCAGGGAGACCGCAAATTCAACACCATTAAGGCTGAGCTCATCACCTTACTACACCCCAGACCCTCCCCACAACGTGGACTCATTTTGCCTCCCCCGCCTCCCTTCCACAGTTACCACCTCTCTTTGTTTTTCCACCAAACGCAATAATTCCTATTTCTCTTTCCCAGACACACTAGCCTGTAGCACCCTGAGGGCAAGGACTTTGATTTCATCACCGTCCCAGCACTTGGCCAAGGTTAAAGTTGTTGGATGTGTTGACTAAGCAAATCTAGTCGGGCTGCCCTTGTCTTTGAAAGATCTTCTCTTGATTGCTCTCCTGTCTGTTTCAACCTTAGGAAACTCATTGAGTTGACATCTGACAGTTTGCAGAAAATTAATAAAGCTGTCACCCCCCTTTTTACCTTCCCCACCAACTCTGCTCTGTGACATTTTCCAAGGAGGATGCCTGATGCCAAAGTTTTGTGGTTTTTTTAAAGAATATTTTTTAAGCCAATGCAGGGAACATTTTTGCAGTTCAAAATGCTATCTTCAGCAAAAAATGTTCTATTACATAATCAGTCAACATTCCCAAGATGAGAAACGTGTGGGGAATGATGCCAACTGTAGGAGAAACTTCTGAAATGCTCACCAGCCACGGGCATGTTTTGGCCACCAACACTTGTGGCTTTTTCCATCCTGACGCCTCCTACCTGAAAGCTGAGGCCGGCTGCATGGCAACGCCATCGCTTTTTAGAAGATTAAAATGTTCCCTTTCACTTCAAATGTGTACTGAGAAGACTTGATTGCTTTATTCTAATTACTTTCACACCCAGAATGGCTTGTCCTCTGAAATGCAAGGATGACACTGTGCGGTGGAGGTGGGCATTGAAGATTTGGGTTCCGTAGAAACTCTGAGAGGTTCTATGGACCTGGGGTGCAAGGGAAAGACAGTGGGATCCAAGGGCCGAGTTGCCCCGTCTCAGCCAGGTCGCCCTGGTAAATGACTCGAACCAGACAGGGGATGGGCAATGTGTTAGCACCGCCAACATGGATTAAAGGACCGTCATCTCTAAAGGTCTGCAAATCTCGTCATGGCGGACAGGTCAGGAAGGGAGTGCACAGCTGTTCCAGGAGCCATGTCCTCACCCGTCCAACGGGGCACCGCTTTATCGGTAAACTGAGATGGCGGTCACTCTCTGTGAGGATCCAGTGAGGGGGGTAAATGTGTCAGGGAATAGGAAACTGTGCTCAGGGCAGAAATAGAAACCTCTAGCATTGTAAGCACTGGGTAGGCAAGCTCTAGCCAAGCTATCTTCTCCACTAACCGGTCAAAAGGCTTGAAATCCCTTCAAATGTTTCCGTTTGGAATTTGGGGGTTTGGGGGGGGTCTTCAAGATGTTAATAAAATGTAGATGACTTAGAACAAATAAATTCATCTTCTCTATCAGCTCCACTGTGGGAGCGCCACCCTTTGGTGGGGGGGTTCCTAAATGCAGGCCTGGGCTCAGCCAGGAGGGGCTAACCTCCCCACCCCAAGCAGCTGTGCTGCATCTTCTCAGTGTCTGATCAGGCCTTCCCTTAGCCTGTTTAAATACAATGATCCACACTTGTTGTATAACCACACAATCCCCAGACAGCCAAGGAACAAATATATCTGCTATTTACCTTTACAGAAAAGAGAAGTTACACAACTTGAGGGAGCGCGGTTCTTGAACCAAACAGTCTTACTTCGATACATGGGAAACGAGTCAAGGTTAGGAGACAAAATATTCATGGCGCCCATCATCCACCTCGGAAGAGAACTTTCTAATTAAAACTGGGTCACCAAAGTGTGTTTAAAAACACGAAAGGCTTTTATATCCTGCAGATGGCAAACTGGCACAAATCTCTTGGAAAGCAGTTCAATAGATCCAGGCCTTAAAAATGTGTGTATGATGCCCAAGTCATTCCGTTTTCAGAAAGGACCTTAAGTAAACAGTTGTCAATATTACCACCCCCCCCAAAAAAAAGCTTTTTCACATAAGACATGTATCTCAACACTTTATGATAATAAGAGAAGCCACTCAGAAATCGAACAACTGAAAGGAACACTTCAGTTTACTTAGGTCACTTCTCAGGATATAATGCAATTACGAAAAGTAAACTCTTCGAAGATGATGAAACAAAGTTTATTGATAAATCAAATGCTAAGTAGAAGAAAAAACAGGACAGAAAACTCTCCAACATAATTTTAGCTATGTTTAAAAAAAGAAAAACCCTCATGGTTTTTGTTTTTAGTGGAAGGAAATCTACCAAAACTTTAATAATAAGTGTGTTTATGTCTTTTTCCTTACTCTTAAAATATACACAAACTGTTTTATTTATTATAGTATGATGTCATTTCCTAAAATGAGTTCTCTAGAACACTAATTAATGGATAGTTAATAGTTATACTGGAGGGGAAGTGGTGTTCATAGGGAGCTGGGAAGACCAGGTTCAACAGGGGAGCGGTCCTGCTACAGGATTTCTCCTCAGCACATGACTGTGGGCTGTGACTCTCCCAAGGACACTGTCCTTTACCAAAGGACCATCTTCAGGGTTTATAAATCCATGGGACACCCTGGAAGATGCTCCAGTCAACTCTGCTGCTCAGTGGGCACTCCTGCCAATCTCCAGAGAGAGGCAGACCCCCTCCCACTATCCCAGCCACGTCTGCACTGTACTCCACGTTTCACACGCATCCTGCCTGGGTAGGAATCCCAGCTCCTCAATGCCTCCAGCTTGGGGACCTTGAGTATTTAATGTGTCTCTTCTTCATCTTCTTCATCTGCAAAATGGAGCAACAGTAATAACTACTTCAAAGGATTTTTATAAAAATTAAACGAGTTCCTATTTTGTAGGCAAATTAAAACAGTAGTACAAGTAAGCGCCACATAGTGTTAAGTAAGGAAACTCTCACAGCACACGTCAGCCACCTTTTCAAGTGTCCCTAAAGTCCCTTAGGGCCCTAGGGGAATGTTTGTCACAGAATTTCTCATTCCACCCAATTCTGATGGATTTATTCAATCATCCAACAGTGAAGGAGCACCTGCCATTGGCTAGGCTCTGTTCTGGGACCAGGAACACTGCAGAGGACAGGCCAAAGAATTTCCACTTTTAAAGAGCTAATATTCTACTGGGGAGGGAAAATTTCAAGAAAAAAATTAAGATAGTGACCAATGCTTTTAATGCAGGAGAAAGAGTAAATGCAGGGAGAGGTCTGTTAGGTAAACAAAGACGACTCTCTGAGAGGCTGGTATTGATATCGAAGATACAAAGGAGGCCCAGACAAAACTCGGGGGAAGCGCGTTCCAGGGAAAGAGGCCGGCAGGTGCAAAGGAGCTGAGGCAGAAATGAGCTTGGAATGTTTGAGAATTAATACTAAGGCCAAGATGAATAGATAGCAGGGTTAGACAGAGAGAGGTAAGGGGTTTGGAAGTCATCATTTACTGTGATTGATTAAAGAAGGGTGTGACATGATATGATTTATATTTTTAAAAGATCACTCAACATTAATGGGACATTGGGTTTATCTACCAGAAAAAGAGATATTCGACTCCTTCCTTAGGATATTCTGAGAAATCAATACCAGGTGAATTACAGAAGTTAATCAATCAAAATTAAAATGAAAAGCAAGTTTTCAGAAGATAGAGTAGGAGAGTATCTTTGCGACCTGGAGAGGGAGAAAATCGACCTTTAACAGAACACAGAGAATACTAATGATACTGACTGATGCTTTTGACTGTATTAAAATTATTCTTCTAAGAAGACACACTTAAGAGAAAAAAAATGGCAAGCCACAGACTGGGAGACATTTGTAGCCAAAAACAAAGAACTCATATAAATATATAACCAAATTCTACAAATCGGTAAGACAGGAGAATGGGTAAAAGATATAAACTTCATACAGAGGATATCAAGCAGCCATTGGACTGATGAAAAGGTGCTTGATCTCATTAGATCAGGGAGGTGTAACCCCAGTGAGATACCACCACACCCCTGTGAAGGCTAGAATTAAAAAAGCCACCAATACTTAGTGTTGCTGAGGACATGGAGCAGCTAGAACCCACCGCACCACTGGAGGCATGAGAGCTGATGCACGTGCCTTGGAAAGCTGCTGTATGATCCTGCAATTCTACTTTTAGAGTAAGCGCGAGTACCAGGCAACATGAACAAGGATTCACATTAGACGCATCACTGGTGTGAGCCCTGTAAGGAAACCACCCACATACCTAACAACTGCAAATGGATAAATGAATTGTATGGGATTGCATTATATGAAATAATCACACAGTGACAATGAACTACAGCTACAAGGGGTACATGGACAAAACGGATACTGAGTAAGAGAAAACAGACGCGTGTGTGTGTATGTGTGTGTCAGAATATGTTTTAGTAGGACTCCACTAACATAGAGGTTTTTAAAAGGCAAAATTAAACTGGTTTTCACCTGGTTTAAAAAACACAAGGCAGTGATCACATCTAGTCAGGGCAGTGGTTACTGGAGAAAAGCGGGTGAGGGCGGCAGGAAGCATGCTGGGGGCCCCGGGCACCCTGGCGATGCCCATGACCTAAGTAAGTGATCGTTACCTGAGGGTTCACTTAATGATGATCTGTTACTCTCAATGTTGGCGTTCTATGCACATTTCTGTACACGTGGTAATCTCTGGTCATTTTTAAATGGCTTTAACAAATCGTCCTGGCTGTACTGGGAGGGGATTGCCGGGGAGAGGGCAAACGGGGTGAGCAGTCAGAGGCCCGTCCGCCAGTCTAGAGAAAAGCACACTGGGGTAGACAGGACCAGACGTCTCCCTAGGCCAGGCTCAGGGAGACTGGGCTAGCTCCCTCGTCTAGATTATCACCGTAGGTGATAGACACAGAAAGCTCAGAAAGCACAGTGGCTGGCACTGGGGGCGGTGATAAGAAGATGGAGAAAAGTAGACAGACGTAGGACATGTTTTGGAGGTAGAAGGGTCAGGTGGCTGGGGTGCAGGAAAGAGGGACACGGACAGTGTCTGGCTTATGCACCTGGACAGCTGGTGGCGTCACTGGGATGGTGAAGAGCTCGGGCAAGTGTGAAGAGGGCTACAGGGGGACAATCAAGAATCTGCACTGATGACATCAAGTTGGAGGTGCCTGGATGTCCCAGAGGAGGTGTCATGTCTGGGAGGCCACTGGGTATTTGGGTCTGGAGCCACCCCACTAAGATGAATAAAGAAAGCTGAGCGGTGGTCGCTGGGAAGCCCAGCCGAGTCGCTCACCCCTCCCACACACCGGTCTCCTGGCGCCCACAGAACAATGTGGGCCGGCAAATAACTGGTGTCCTATGCAACGGGATTTCGGCTTGTGCTCTCGAACGTGAAACCCATAAGCATTCTGTCATTGTCAAGGGTCACCGTAATTAGAAATAAACGTTTCAAAATGGGTCACCGTCATTTGCTCTGTAGATGGAGGGAAAAAGACCTATTCCAGCAGAATACAATTAGCTGGCCTATTTGAACATGCTATCTTTCTTTTCTTGGTCCCTATACTATTTCCACCTGATGTCTCCTCTAGGCAGAACGGAAACAAGTGATTGTTAAATAAGGAAACTCTCACAGCACACATGAACCACGTTTTCAAATGTCCCCAAAGTCCCTTACGGCCCTGGGGGATTGTTTTTCACAGAGTTTCTCATTCCACACAATTCTGATGGGTTTATTCAGTCATCTAACAATGAAGGAGCACCTGCCATTGGCTAGGCTCTGTCTGGGACTGGGACCACCGCAGAGGACAAGCCAAAGAATTTCCACTTTTAAAGAGCTAATATTCTACTGGGGAGAGAAAATTTCAAGAAAAAAATTAAGATAGTGACCAACACTTTTAATACAGGAGGAGGAGTAAATGCAGGGAGAGGTCTGTTAGGTAAACAAAGACGATTCTCTGAGAGGCTTTAGGAAAAGGAGAATTTTTGAGGAGAAAGAACTTTAATTTTTCTCTCCTTTCCACACCTTTCGCCAAAGCAGCTGCAAACAGCAGGCCTTTCAGGAGCATATTACTAGAAGTTAACCTACTGAAAACAAACATTTGCCCATGCTTAGTTTTGTGTTTTAAGGAGTTCTATCCGTAAGACTTCACCTCCGTTTATGTCGTTCCACCAAAAGCAGTCTAAGACACTTGTCATAATTTTGAAACACAACAGTCTTTTAAAAAAATTTTTAAAATGTGGTAAAGTATACAACATGAAATCTACTACCTCTGTCATTTTTAAGTGTACGGTTCAGTGGCACGAACTGCATTCACACTGCTATGCAACCGTCACCACCGTCCGTCACCAGAGCTCTCTTCCTCTTGCTCAAATGAAACTATACACATGAAACGACAACTTCCCACTCCCTCCTCTGCCCAGCCCCTGGGAGTCACCATTCTGATTTTATGAATTTGACAGCTCTAGGCACCTCATACAAGTAGAACTGTATACTATTTGTCCTTTTGTGACAGGCTCATTTCCCTTTGCATAATGTCTTTGAAGTTCATCCATGTTGCAGTTTGTGCTGAATTTCCTTCCTTTTTTAAGGTGAATAATATTCCATTGAATGGATAGGCCATGTGTTATCTATTCACCTACCAACGGTCCCCTAGGTTGCTTCCGCCTTTCCGCTACTGTGAATGATGCTGCTGTGAACACGGGTGCACAAGAATCTCTGCAGGGTCCTGAAATGTAACATGTGCTCTTCGTAGTGAAATTCCTTACATGAAATTTAATCGGCCTCACCCATTTCCGATTTTACACAAGGATATCCGATTCCTTCTTGCAACCAAGCTCTCTGACTGGATCTTTACTGACTTTAGAACTTCTTGCTAGATCTTAATTGTGCCAAGACCTGCCAAAGATGATCCTAACCTTATCCTTGCAGAAAGGCTGTAAGAGCGACTGGACCTTCACTGTTGACATAGACAGAATAAGTCTCCAGAAACTGAGAAATGTTGTTCTAATACTGAAGGGAGAATACAGTTATCCAACTAATACTCATCAAAGCTAGAAATACAAGTAGAAGACAAAGGAAACAACTCCACTCAGCCCCAACACAAGCAAATGTCCCTCCTCCAGTTAGTTACCTTGGAAACCTAAAAAAAATCAGATCATCGCTATAAAATAATACTCCCCCATCAGGTCCTCTCCAATTCATTCAGCACTTAAAGTGTTTTTTCTGTACCGTGCAAGGCGTGAAGGGTTTCAGCTTAATGCTAGATTGTCAGGGACATGTAGCCGATGTGTATGCCTGACAGTGACCAGCACAGCTGGGCGTCAGGTAGGTGAAGGGTGGGAGAGGAGACAGAGAGGAGGAGGGGAGCCAGATCTCAGACTGTAGGCTTCATCCTGTATCCGGGGGACCCGCTGAAGCTTCGCCAGGGAGAGGGAAGCGGGCCGCACTACAACTTGCTGAGCAAGTCCTACGTCCCTGGCACTGTGCCGTGTGATGTACATGCATCTGTTACTTCCTTTAATCCTCACGACAACCTGGGCAGTGTCATCGCTGCCCCACTTTACACTTAGAGAAACTAAGGCACGGAAAGGTCAAATGGTTCATCCAAGGTTACAGAGCTGGAACATACGGATCTGGGGTTCAAATCCAGGTGTTCTGGCTTCAGAGCCTATGTCCTGGCATCGAAGCTTTCCTGCCTTACGGTGGTCTGCAGAGTGGCGTGCTCATTCTGGCTTTCAAGAGACAAACATGGAAGGTGTCATGTTCATTTCCTCAGAGCTCCATGTTCCCTGTTTGCACTGGGATGTGCACAGTGTGATTCAGCCCTCACACCTCCCAGGAGCCCGTGCACACCACGCAAGCAAAGAAAACACTGGACGCCAGCCAGGCAGGGGGCAATGAGGGAGGGTGTGCCCCAACAGGAGCTGGCAAGAGGAAAGGTTTTCTGCCGAACTACCACCCTCTGACGCCTCCCCGGAGTCCTGCCCTGGCTCACATGGCCAGCATCACTTATAACCACTCCGCGTGACTTCCGACTAGAGAGTGGAGGCAGCACCTGAAAAGCATGGCACCCCTGCGAGGCATCCCTGAACCTGGTGGGTGGCACCCCCAGGCCCAGCAAACCTGAGCTGGTCCCTCTGACCTCTGCTCCTCCCCACTGCAGTCCTTTTTTCTAGTACTGGGGCAAAGAGACAGTCTGAAATACCAGACCAATTTCTGCATAGACTGACAAAGATTACACGCCCTGCAAATTAGCATCTCTAAATACCAAGCCTGGAGACCCAGGACCCGGGCTCAGGGCTAGCTTTCAACAAACCGTTAACTTTCCCCAGCCTCAACTTCTACCCGGAGTGAGACCCTCACGGGCTGTTGTCAGTATCGGAATGAAGTGTCCATTGGTGTTTCCGTGGCCTCTAAGGCCCTATGCCCCCATCTGCCCTCTGCCCCATCCCCTACAGCCTACGGTCCTAGTCCCCCACGGGACTCCGGCCCAAGCAGCCTCCTTGCTATTCCCTAGGCCAACCAGACCCTCTGCTGTGGCCCTGAGGCCTGTGTGCTGGCTGTCCCCACAGTGTCTGGCAGCCACCCCCACCTCCTTCCCATGGATGCGCACGGACCACTTTCCCAGCGAGGCCTGAGCTGCGAAGCCTGCCGGGTAGTCCGGCCATCCTGCCCCTAGCCGCACTTGGCGGAGGGGCTCCCTGCTCTGTTTTTCCCCCAAGGCCTCTAACACCTTCTCAGGCCGCCTTTTCAGAGTGTGCTCTGAGGACCAATGTCAGTAGCATCCCCGGTGGCCTGTTAGAAATGCAGAACCCCAGGCCCCACCCAGGCCCCACCCAGGCCTGCTGAGTCAGAACCTGCCTTTTCACGAGGTGCCCCAGGGGATTGATGCACAGTCAAGTGACGGGCATTCTACTGCAGCCATTGTATGCTTGGCTTATTTGCTGTGTCAGTCCCCCTGCCAACCCCCCACCCCAGGGCTGTCAGCTCTCCTGCTGTGGACCTCAAACTACAGAGGTATTTGCCACATTGCAGGCAGGCTGACAGATAATGCGCAAATGAATGAACGGAAAGCCGTCAAGGCCAGGACAGCTCAGGGTAGGACCCCTGGGGGCTAACCGCAGCTCCCCTGGGGGCAGGTGAGCTCACCAAGGGGCGAGGCCTGGCCTCAAGTCTCTCACAGGCAGGTCCTTCCGGCCACGGTCACTGGCAGAGGCACAAAAAATCAGGAGGTGACATAGTTCAGTTTCTCCTAGTAAGTGACTATGGGTGACAGCTGTGCTTGTGCCAGTATACCAGAATGTCCCCCCATCCCTCTGGGCGGGCCACACAGGAACTTACATGGGAAGCTTGCAGGAGGGCTGTGGTAGATGCAGGCAGGACAAGGGGCGGAGCTGAAGCTATGATCCCCTATAAGGGGACAGTTGCCTTGGGGCACTGAGCTCTCAGACACTCGAGACCTCTCCCCCAGTGGAGCCCGGTCAGGCCCTGCTATCTTGTGGTTTTCTAGGCTTCTCTTCAGGAAACCTGAAGGTGACAGTTCCCTTTCTGACCACACAGCCCAAGTAGGGTGCAACTGATTAAGTGACTACACAGAAGAGGACATGAGCAATAACGAGCAGAAAGGGGACACAAATGGGTCAAACAGGAAAAGATGCTCAACCTCACTCATGAGTGAAACAGAAATAAAAACTCCGCCGAGATATGATGACGCCCCCTCCAGACTGCCAAACTCAACAAGTCTGGTGACACTTGGGGTGTCTCATTTGCGACTCTGGGGACAGAGGTTGTCCATCGGTACAAACTTCATAGTGGGCCATTCAGCACCATCTGTCAAAATCACAAATTCCCGTGCCCAGCAATTCTACTCCTAAGCCACTTACCTCAGCACTGCGATCTGCCCTCTTTTGTTTCAACAAACAATCGACATGCCTGTTCAGTAGGGAGCCAGTTAAATGCTTACCTTTCTGTGCAACAGAACCCTGTGTGGACTAAAGAGTTGGGGGGAAAACCCACTTATACACCAAGGTTCTGGGCTGGCCTTCAATAGCGAGGACGGTACAGAGCAAAGTGCGCGCTCTCCCTCTTCTAACTGAACTGTCGTCACAGAGTCCTGGCTGTCAGTATAGACAGGCAACACCTGGAAAAGAGCTCTCCTTGGGGAGGGATTTGGATAGCTGTGGAACAGAGGTGAGGGGGAGGCTTTTACTGTATCATCTTTTGTCCTTTCTGAATCTTGAACCCTAAGAACATATTACTCAAAGAGTATGTTTTTTTTCAATCCCCCGAACTGCAGTTACCCTTTGAGGTCATCTTGGAAGCACCCCCAGGAAATCCTTACCCAAAGCTGGGCTCTCCCAAGCTCTCCAGGATCACCCAAAATTCAGAGGATAAGCTCTAATGCAATGATGTTAGGAAGTGGGGCCTTTGGGGGGTAAGTAGGTCATGGGGAGGGGGTCCTAACAAAGACCCCAGAGAGCTCTCCTGCTCACCTTCTGCCATGTGAGAACACAATGAGAAGTCGGCAGTCTGGAGCCTGACCTCAAACCTCCAGTCTCCAGGACTGGGAGAACTAAACTTCTGCTGTCTAAAGCCGCCTGGTCTATGGCACTCGGGTACGGCAGTTCAAACAGACTTATTTCCGCAGATGGCTGATGGCATTTCCTAAGTGGAGATTTCCTTTTTAACTTAGCGGGCAACCTCGAGTCCTTCCTTGAATGTTCACAAGGAGGCACCTCGTTCTCACCCCCATGGAAGTCCCTTCGCAACTCGAAGTCACTCTGATGCAGCCTGAACGGAACTCAGACCTCAGCCGCACCCTCCCCTTTGGGCAGATGGAGAAACCAGGCCCACTGAGTGAATGAGTCTTGGGACCCCTCTCGGGCTTCGGACGTACTTAACATCCCTGGGCCTTGTAGACAAAGGGGCCTCCTACCAAACCTGACGAGCTTAGAGGAGGCCTGCGCAGTAGCCTTACAAACTCAGAGGCCAGAAGTAATGACAGAGGACGGCGTGAACAGACAAATTCCCAACTAAAAGGGAGTCACAGCAGGTAGTCAGTCACCTTCTAGGCCTGTAGCTTCCTTGACAAAGGTCAGTCTTTACCTTAAGTGAGCCTGTCTACTGTCTGGGTGCATGTAAGATAACACACCTTTGAAATGTCAGAGTAATCTTCTTGCCAGACCCCTCCAGCACCAGGGCAGGAGACCACAGGATCCCCTGTTATCTTGGTCCCCACACACCATTTCTATGTGCTGTAAATGTGAATTGTTAACCGTCCTATATCCTGAGCTCCTGTGTCCACCAATGTAAAAGAAG
>PVJD01018885.1:0-13134 GCA_004026545.1 Mormoops blainvillei | reverse complement strand
CTTCCTTTCAAAAGTGATTTTAGTCTTAGGAAAAGCCAGAAGTCACAGGGCACCAAATCTGGGCTGTAGCGGGGCTGAGTCACCTAGGTGATGTGATGGTTCAGAAGAAAACCCTGCAGGAGACGTGATGCATGAGCAGACGCCTTGTTGTGATGAAGCTTTATAAATGTTCTAGTATACTTACTTTAAAAGAATATGAAATCTCCACATTCTGTGAACATTGTTCTATGTATATCATATTTTCCATATTTTCCAATAATCTTATTCAGCTATTGACTCTCTTTGGTAATTCTCCACCTGATTGTTCTACCACTTACTGAGAGAAGTTATCCACATATTTAATATTTTCATTGATTTTTATTCCTTTTACCCCTCCAATCTCCAAGTAAAATTATTTTTCTTCTGCCTACAGAATACTCTTTGTTACTTTCTTTAGTGTATATATGCTGTCAAATAATTACTCTGTTTTTATTTTTCTAAAAAATGTCTATTTGGTCTTCTTTCTTGGAGGGTTTTATTTATTTGCTCCCTTTTTTGTTTGGTTGTTGGTTGGTTGGTTGCCTGATTGGCGTTGGCTTGGAGGTTTTTTGCACATAGAATTCTTTCAGCACTTGTAGACATCATTCATTTCATTATTTTCTGTTTTCAACTGGTTCTACTGAATGAACAATTATTAATCTAAATGTGCTCCATTAAAGGCAATCTGTTGTTTTGATTAAAACAAAAGTGTTGCCTAAATACTTTAAGATTTTTGTATGTCAGTTTAGAGCAAACTGACATCATCTTTTCAAATATTGCTTCTGACTAATTGCTTCTCCTCTCCTGCTAGGTCTCTAATCACATGTACATTAGACCTTATCACTCTCTTCTCTCTGTCCTTTAATTTTTCCTCTGTATTTTCAGTCCTCTTATTTCTCATTACTTTATTGTTGATAACCTTTTGACTTATCTTCCTGCTCAATAAATCTCAGTTATATCTAATGTGCTATTATTCTCATCCTTATGCTCTTAATTTTTATTATCATACCTTATACTGTTAGAATCGGCATTTAATTTTTCCATGGTTTTAAGTTCTCAAAAAAAACACACATTTGTGTATTTTCTCAATTATAAACATATGAACTTTTAAAAGTCCGCGTCCAATAACATCATCCCTCCAACAGATGAAGCCTGTGTTAGGCACCCTCTATTGTTTATTATTTCTACTGTGTTTGTTCATGTTTACAGTCACCTTGTGTGCCTGATTTTTTTAATTATATGGCATACATTATACCTGCTAAATTGTTTGTAAAATTATCTTGACACTAAAAATTCTGTTATCTTTCTCTAGAGAACCGGTATCACTTCTGTCAATTGTTTGGGGTCCTGGCAATCTGGGGCCACCGTCTTTTAGTCCAGAAATAGGAAAGATTTGCAGGAAATCCAGTCCTTCCAGGGCTGTTTCTTCTGGTCCGCCATTACTTCTAGAATGTGACCCCTATGGGGTATGAGCCCAAAGCCGGGGATTTTCACCAGGGCCCTGTTACCCCCTTTCCAGCCCTGAATATGGGTCCCTATCACTTTCAGGGCTATCAGGAGCATCTGCCAGGCTCTCGGCCCCTTACTTCTTTTCTCCAGAACCAATAAGCCACACTCTTCCAAGGAAAGCAGCCCAAAGCAGGGAACCTCCTCAGTCTTTCCAGGTTCTAGCCTTAGTTAACTGTACGTTCTTGAAAACTCTCTGATGTCTTCACTGATAACACTGCTGCTGCACTTTGGAACTTTGGACCCCGGCAAGAGAGGAGCCAGCCTTCCTCCAGGGCTGTCAGCAAAGAGCGTTATAGTAGCACCAGTGACTGGAGAGGCTGAGAATGAGGCATCCTTCTCCAATTTTTCTTAACCCTGTTATCTCCATGTTTTCTCCTTGTCTTCAGTCGAAGAATTTCCTAAATTATTTTACAACAGCACTTATAGAGCTGGAAGCCAACTTGTCTGTGGTTTATGTCTTTTTAGTTCCCTTTGTTACAACAATTTAGCTTTCAGACTGACTAATAAAACACCGTGAAGCTGACCTACTAATCCTATTTCTTGGGGAGAAAGGTTATTATTTATCATATGTATTGTAGCATTATTTATAAGGTAGGAAAATCTATTGAGATATGATTGTTAGCTTAATTTTCAGAGCACTTAAAAGAAACATGCATGACTTTTTATTAAAAGTTCTAGTCTCTTCTTGGGGCGAAGTTCCAGGGTGCTTAACAAACTCTTTGTTCTTTTTATTTCAGAAGCTGCATAGTTAATCCCCACAGAGGCCTTGGTTTGAGAGGTCTGAATTTATAAAAACAGAAAATAAATGTGTGTGGCAGAGGAGGAGAATGGAAACTAGAACCACCAGGAGAGCAAGTTAATGCCAGAGGAAAGCAAGGGCAGGTTTGGATTTTGGCAAAAACGTTAGAAACCTGTGTCTATGATTACGAACAGTGCTCCAGGAATAGCAGAGACCTTGGTACAATCAGAAGGAAGGCGGTTGCCTGTCAGATCTGCCACCAATGGGCAGAGCTTCTGTGCACAAACACCACGGCTGTCATTTGGGGCAGCCATAACTGCAAGACAGTGAGGACTGGCCCTCTGCATTGAATTGTAACAAAAAAAATAACAGGAATATAACTGAGCTGAGGATAGGAAACCCTCCCCCAGGTTTCGTGAGCCACGTTAGCCCCACGTTTCTGGTAAAACCAATGAAAGAGGCAGAAGCTGTTTCAAAAGTGACTGAGATTGGAACTCTCATTAACCTTCACAGGTGGGAGCCCCAGCCATATTTCATTTGATTTAAGAAAATAAAGAAACGTGACCTTTCTTGTATGGGAATGTCATTAAGTAATCCATTTAGGTTAGATCCATAATAGCAAAACAGAGAGAACAACCTAAATGTCAGACAACAGGGCAAAGGGCAATCACGGCGGAGCAACTCTATACAACTCGGTGCAGTTATTAAAAACTGCGACTAATCAGGCCGGTTAGCGATACAGGGAACGTTAACGGAACTTTTTCAATGCAAAGAGAAAGCAAACTTGTACCTAACTATAATAGCGGTTGGTCAGAAACTGTGTACAAATAAAGATGAAGTCTTTAATAGAATAGAAGAAGTTGATATACTTTGAGTTAATGTTTTCTTTGCTGTTTCTATTTTTTCTTATCCCAAAGTTAAGTGATTTTTATTTTTTTAATGATACATCATTGACTTGTGTGAACAGATTTAGCATTAATTCTATTATTTGATTGGTTATTAATTATTAACTTACTTACCAAATGTTTATTTAGCACCTACAAAGGTACCAAACACTATGCTAGGTGATATTTTTATAGCGATAACTAAAACTAAATGAATCTCACATGAACCAGATGCTGGGGGAGGGGTAGACATAAAACAAAAACACAAATGTGTACTTCAACTCATAACTCTTATTATTCAAATTATGCCTTGCTAAGAATGAGTTGTCTGCAACACTTTTAGGTAATTTTGGAATTAATACTCAAGCTGAGACTTACAGAATATGGAGAAAAGGGAAGAAACAGCCTCAGTGAGATGCATCAGAAAGGGTCAGACCCCCCTTTGGGGCTGGAACAGGAGGTAGAATCGAGTAAGAGAATGTGAGACGCACACTGGTTAGAATTTCTGTGGTACCCATCACACCTTCTCCAATGAAATGTGCATCCGTGTGCAGCCTTCATACCCATACTCTCTCAGGCAATTCTAATTTCTTCCCTCTATAAACTGATCATTGAAGGTGAGGTTAATTAATATGGAAACTAATGTATAGGGACTCATAAAGGCAGTATACAGGGAAGTCACAAGGGTTAGTGCGAAACTCTCAGACAAGTAATGGTAGGGGGCTGTTAAGTACCCCAAGCCTCGAAGGAGTGAGGGAAAGAGCAGCTACCAGAACCTTGAACAAGTGTCGTATGTGGAGGGCCAACAGAAAGGGGCTGTGGTTTTAGGACCTGAGACACAGCCAACTTATAGCAGCCCCCAAAGGAGGGAATTATAGTCACCTTGGCCTCTGTTCTCCCATTGATCTCCCAATGACGGTCCCCAGTGGCCAGACCCAGCCAGAACAGAGAGGACAAGAGAGAACCAGGATGTGTGCCACACAGGTCAGCCTCCCATGGCAAAGAGCAGTGGGAAGAAGGGTAGAGAGTGGAATATATCCAGCATGGATGATAACTTGACCCAACTTAACTCCTTGACTTTGCCGTTTAATAGAGAACCTACAGCAAGTGGTCCAGCAGTCACGACACCAAGGTTTAGATGGATTCACTATCATTGCACCTGTTGCTGGACACATCCAATCTAAGGTCTAACTAGTCCTGAAGTATTCCTTGTTTCAGGGCTAAGAGATCAGAAGAGAGACCGTTGGTGCCACCTCTACTTTTTCTAGCCTCTGAACATGGATTAGCTCCTATTCTATGAACTGACTCTATTCAATTGGTACACATGATAGGTTAGGAAAAATTAGGGTAAGTTAATACCCTTGGTTTATCTTCCCAACAAAGGGCTCACTGGAGCACTCTAAAGTCTGTTTTACTTTTAAAGTTTGGGTCATAACTATTTTTAGTTTGCAGTATCCTCGCAACAGCCCTTCTATCAAATAATTATGGATATATTTTTTTCTTCCTATTTTCCCTTACAAACATTCTGAAATGTTTTTGCTTGTTCATATCAGGGCACAAAATAGCCCATTCAGTTTTGAATGTCAAGTTAAAGGGCGTACTGGTCCATTTTAAGCACTGATCTAATTTTCACGCACTGCAGATGAGTAGAGTCAGCAGGAACAAATCATCACAGCCCTTTTGGAAAGGAACAAGCGTAATACGGCAACTGCCTTTGTCTTGAAAAAACTCTCCCCACAACTAAATGAAGGACTCGATTCCTTGAATGGGCTTTAACAATTAGCCACTCAGGCTGCTACTTCCCTGAATGCGCTTCGCAAAATATCCACAGAGCCGCAATCAAAACGGAAGTCCCAACTCACGATGGGCAAAGATGTATTAAATAGGGCACAGAAAGCACTACCACAAAAAAGTAACAAATTTGATCTTTTAAAATAATTTCCGTTATCAAAAGACATCATTAAAAGAGTAGAAAAACAGACCAGAGACTAGGAAAAAATTCTGTGATACATGGAACTGACAAAGGATTTATAGCCAGAATATACAAAGAACTTCACACACCAGTAAGAAAGAGATTAAGAAAATTTTTCAAACTGAGTACCAGACAAACACACTTCACAAACATACACACACCCAGAGAAAAATGATCAATAAACAGATGGAAAGATGCTAAACAACAATACTCATACACTACCAGTGGGCATGTACACTGAAATAGTCACTTTGGAAAATCATCTGCCGCACTTATGAAAACTAACCATATGCCTATCCTAGGACAGCATTTCTGCACCAAAGTATATATTCAAGAGAAAGGAGTGCATAGTTCCACCAAAATACATACTCAAGAATATTCATAGTAGTTTTATTCTAAGTAATTCCAAACTGGACACAACCCAAATGCCCAAGAAGAGAATGGATAAATAAGCTAGATGTATTCATATAATGGAACACTACTCAGAAATAAAACAAAATAAACTGTTACACACAGCAACATGGATAAATCTCACAGACATACTGATTGAAAGACACAAGACACAAAAGAGTATAGAGCATAGGCTTCATTTAGGATTCATTTCATGAAGTGGAAGAAGAGGCAAAACTAATCAACGGTGATAGGAGTCCAGGTAGTGGTTACCTCTGCGGGTGGAAGTACTGCCTGCAAAGAATTCTGCACAAGGGAACCTTCTGGGATGCAGGAAATGTTCTCTGTCCTCATCAGGTTGATCATGATGCGTGTATACATATGTAAAAATTCACTGAGCTAAATACTTATAATCAGTGCACTTTCTGCTCATTACCACGGGTATGGTTTGCTTCAGTTTTTAAAAGTAAAAAACAATCAGGACTCACTCCCTAAATTTCCTCAATCAGGATAACCTCGTGTGGGTTTAGCAAAATTAAAATGAATGCACTTTGTAGTTCCCTTGGGTGAAACTCTAACATGACAGACCACCACAAATTCCAAGGGTAATTGAATTGACTCAATCCTCTCTCATAATGAAATTCTGCAAGTTTGGATTTAGCTGAGAGCACAGAGACTCCAAAGGAGCTGTTAAGAAGGATGGTTGAACAAGCTGTTACATTCTTTCTCAACATATTTTGTAATGAAATAGGTATCTGAATATCTATTTTTAAATAAAATAATTATTTAAATATGCCAGTTAGGTAGGTCAGTGGAGATCCATTATTGTTAAATAAACTAAATCCAGGACTCTACTACTGGGAAAAGATGAGAAAAAAATTTTAAAGGTGCTTTGTGCTCATTTGCAGCCAAATTCAATAGCTTTCATGCAGAAACCCAGGGGAGTTTTTATTGAATTCAGCCCTTGAATTGTTTCTAGCTAACAGGTTCACTTCTATTTACAGCATTATTTTCTATTAAAGGACAAGCCTGGAAAGTCAAAGAATTTAGAGCTACTATTTTACTTGAATAATCAACACTTCCTAGGCTGCCTTTATTGTTCTCTCATAAAGGGATGGAAATCAAACTGACTGCTTTTTATCAGCTGAGCTGAAGCTTTCCAGGCACAGGGACTTACATAATATCTGTAGCCAGTAACTATATAAATGTAATTGGTCCTGAGAGGAGCCGGTGATGGTCCTATGATGGAAACAACTGGAATCAGTGGTCTTCTTACACTGAAAGATGGTGAGAATGAGGCTTGGCTATAAACTCAGCCCATCTCCATGACAGCAATTCTCTCTGGAAGACATTTTGACTTTTTAATGCAGCCAAAATGTGACTTAAAGTTACCTTCTAAATTCTGAAATGATTTTAAGTTAAGTGAGCAAATCTGAAAGTAAACTACCTCTAGTCACTCACTGATCTAAGGAAACAACCAAGTCATAAATTTTTTTAAAAATCAAAATCTGAAAAAGGATTCATTTACTCCAAAATTCATCACCTTGCTACTAAAACCTGAAGGCTTTGAAAAATCCCACTCTGATCACTTACTTTGAGGGGGGGTGATCTAGGTCTTTATACCAAAGCTTTACTTTTTATTTGTAAGGGAATTATAGCATTATAAATTGCAATCTAACCATGGGTTTAAGTGACCTTTCAGAAGTAATATTCCAAAGTCCCAAGAGGGCCTATGTCAGGACTTTAAATCCTGTGTTTAAAATGTATGATGGTTTTTATATTAGTTAGCTGTCAAAATGCTAGAACTAAAACTCAGGTCTGGTCATTTCCAGGCTGATACCTTCACTACTACCAAGGACGACCCTACCCTGAAGGTCTCCACCATCGACCTTGAAATTTCTTCCATGTTATGATGCAAAGAAGTATCTGGGGTGAAAAAAAATTTATTAAGCTATTGCCCATTATCACATCTGATCACCCTGAGGAGAGCAAATGATCCTTGACATGTCGAAGGCTATTCCCTCCAAAGAACAGAAGTCTGACCTTGGACAGCACTGGAAGTAGCTACCATTGGGAAGGTGAACAAGTGGCCAGGTAGCTCCATTGTCTGAGGAAGGTGGTGTATTCAGATCTTTGTGTGTTTTGAGAATCTAAAAAGGGACACCACCAGCCCCTCATGAAAGAGACTAGAATAAGGAAAGCACATCGGTTCCAGGAAATCCTAATATGGGCTCTGAAGCCAGTGTGTGGCTGTGGTCCTGAACGTTCTATGTACGTGAAGAGAGAACTTCTGTAAATGGTCACTGAGTCTGTATCCCAATTATGTTATTACTAATGCCAGCCTATCATTACATTATTATTCATTACGACTACTACTACTACTAAAGGTTCCTTTGGGTAGCTCAGAATCCCTACCGCTTCCTTCCAAGATCTCAGGGGAGGAGCCAGGAACTACATTTCCCAGCATCCCTTCTCTGTATGGTTCCAGGTAAACATCTGCTAATAAGAGACACTTCAACAGGATTTAAAAGGAGGGAAAAAAACACTATTCTCTAAAGGCAACTGCAGGCAGCAGACTTGAGCTTCTTTAAGCAGCTTCTAGGAAAGATTTTGAGCACAACTGTCTTCAATGCTTTAGGCTGATAATCTTGCTGGAGGCTCACTTGATCTTTGTTCCCACAGCTATTATGAACATTCCTTAAAACTTTACTTTCATCATTAGAATGTTTTATATTTGAACTACTCTGGGTGGTTTATGTTTTCCTGACTGACCCTTCATATCTCAAAATTCTGAAATGAACTACCATAACATTGTGAGATGTTGCTATTACTTTTTTTCTTTACAAACAATTATACAACTGAATCACATTCTTCATGGTAGTTGTATTCTATAAAGTCACCACAAACACTGGATTTCTGAATACTCTATCATTCTCCTCAGGGAAACACAGGGTAGGTCCCTGTGAGCCTCTGGTCACAACATTTTTATTAACAAATCAATATGTTACCTTGTCTTGTGTGTGATTCTTTTTAGAGACATCTTATTCAATATAAAGTTGCCTAATTAACAATGAATGGTCAATAACAGTATATCATGTCTGAAAGAAATTAACACATGTATTTTACTCAGAAGGCACATCACAACCTTCTTGCACCTAAGAATACTGAGGAGTATTCAGCGCTATGCTTGGGAGCTACTTTAAACAGCAAAAATCACCAACAAAATAAAAAGAAAAAAAATGTAATCACTTAATAGACCATGAAAGGACATTTGTTTGCAATACCAGAGCTGAAACAAGAAGGCAGAGCATCACCTTGTTTGATCTCAGCTGGGTACATGTGCTTAAGATGAGTCAAGTTTGTTTCAGCTCTGTGCCTATTTAAAATAACTGGAAAAGCACACTGGGTATTGGGGGGGGGGTCACAAATAACTTTTAGCAAGTAGGGAAACTTGCAAACATGGACTCCACAAATAATAAGGATTAGTAATATTTGAGAAATTAACCGTCTTTTCATGCAGACAGTCAGGAACAGAATTAGGACCAGAATCTTTGCTTTCTGCTTTCAAACTTGTTGCCTGCTCTTTGCAATTTGGATATACACATCTGCATCCTCTCTTGTCTTTTTACTGCATCAATTCATCACTCAAAATTACTCTGGAAATTTTTTTTTAAAAAGGAAGCCATTCAAGATATACTGTCTGGGCAAGCATGTGGAAAGCTATCAACATTGCCATGAGTTTATGCAGGCTTTTTCACTGTTCAATCAATAAAAGAACAAGGAAACAGCAAAGAAGTAGGAATGAAAGTTAATGCTAGTAACCTATTTTTTTGCCCATACTTTTTTTAACCCTCACCCGAGGACACGTTTATTAATTTTTAGAGAAAGAGAGAGAAACATCAAACAGTTGCCTTCTGTACATACTCTGACCAGGATCGAACCCACAACATAGGTAGGTGCCCTGGCAGAGAATCGAACCCGTAAACTTTTGGTGTATGTTACAACACTCCAACTAGATGAGCCACCCAGCCAGGGCTGGCTGATACTTTTATAAGTACTGTATTTTGCCATGTATAATGTGCACCTTTTTGCCCAAATTTTCGAGAGAAAAATAAGGATGCACATTATACAGGGATAGTGCCTGAAATGCCTTGTATCTGTTCTTGTGTTTTGTAAGTATTCATTACTTAAAATTGCTTGTACCATAATATGCTTTAAAAAATAAGTGCTAAAACTCCTTTATAATACAAAAAACAAGTATCTAAATATAAATAAATAAATAAATAAGAAAGAAAGTTTTTTTCCTGAACATCTGGGCCAAAAACGTGAATGCCCCTATAGGGAGCGCCTTATACACAGAAAAATGCGATATGTTGTTTATTCTACTCTATCATTGAAAGATATACATGTAGAACCAGTTTTCATAGCAGAGAAAATAGACCGGGAATTCCCATAAGCCCATCCCCAGATAATTCTAAGTATCTGTGGGCGCCCTTCATACCACATGTAAAGAATCTATACATCATACACGGTAGTACCTATAGTGCTGCAATGCCAAAACACCTTTTCTTAAAGTTTTCATCCTCCCACTTCCTACAATCAAAATAAAACTTCAGTGGTTTTCATCAGCTGGTAATATGATGGTTAACAACATAGTTCATTGTTTAATTTCTAAATTCTTTAAAATTTCAAGGAGCTACTTTTCATGCTTTGGGGTCAATTGTGCATATAAAGTATTTTAAAACAGATTGCATTCCAGCTCTCTGATACCTGACTACTAAAGGAGATGCTATCTATTGAGCTAAAAGCATTTAAAACCTGTGAAATGCAGTGGGATGAATCTTTCCAGAACCAAAAGAAAACCTATATTTATAACAGCTGATTTATTTGGTTGATAAACAGTATGTGCTGTGGTTTATAATTTTTAAAGCATGTGAACTAGAATACATTAGATATTACAGAAAGAGTGAGTTGATGATTTACAAGACTTCATATCAGGCCTATTGACCTTCTCAATAAGAAAGGCTGACGGTCATAACAGCACTGAAAAATGCAGCCCTCGGGAGTCAATTTAATGTAGAATAAACTCTTTAACAACCAGCAAGATGGCCATATCAGCTGCTCCATCCACAGATTATGCTACTGTTGTAAAAAGCACTTTTTTAATAAAAAATGCAAAGGATTTGTTTTTGAAAACATATGTGCCCTGTACCAAATGAGCAGTTTCTCCCACATAAGCACCCTTGCATTATAAGAAGAATATGGGATGAGACAATAATACAAAAAGATGGGGGTGGGGGGTTCACAGGGAAACACTATTCCCACCCCAATAAAAAGAATGCTGACAGCAATTTGCTTTGTGTCCTTTTAAAAATTAATCATAAGTCATGAAACAAAGATGTACCTATGTGCCCTTTGTTCTGGTTAAACACAGTCGCCTCATCCTCAATGCAAACAATATTAGCCCATGTACAACCCAATATAATCAATAGATGGACTTAGCAATTGGTGATGCTTCATGTTAACACCCTCACACTACAGCTGATCTTTTGAGAACTAGGTGTCTCACTTAATTACCAGAGTCATATGTCAAAGGAAATCCCAAAACAGTCAATCTAAATATATGTCAAACATAGTCCATGAAGGAGGAAAATAATTCTAGCACAGATTTTCTGAAAAAGATTCACTTTTCTACCACTGGAATTGAAATTAAAATTTTGTTACAACTTGATTGATCTTTGACTCTATTTTGTATTATTTTGTTTTCCTTTCCATAGTATTCCATAAGCAATTAGCTCAAATCACTCAGAAGGGAAAAAAAGAAGCATGGCATGTCCCTATAAGAAAAGTCAAGTTTAAAAAATTTTTTAAATGTTTTTATTTATGGAACCTGATCCTGTGCAGAAGTTGGGTGAGATGGAATCTATAAACAACAATAAAGCATTAAGATGCAAAGAGAAAAACGAAAACCTGAAATGATATATATATAGTGGCATCTATTACCTGACAGGCAATTAGTTTGGTTGAGTCTTCTTATTGTGTCAATTGTTTCGATGATCAAAATAAAATTTACCATACCATAACTTTCCTTCAAGGCCTTTCTTTTATTAGAAATTCTCTGCATATGTATATCTATTCTGGAACTTATATCATTGTAGAATACCATATATTTGGGTCTTTGTCTTCCTACTATTGTATTGTGAGGTCTTTGATATTGTGACCATTTATTAGTGATCTTTGCATTTTCAAAACCTAGTATAGTACCTAGCACATGTTAATCATTCAATAAACGTGTTTTGGACTTAATTAACTGTACATGTACATAACCGTTAAACACTAATGATGTTTTGTAGTCAAATTCACTGATACTCATCAGAGAGTTTCTAGAGCTCAAGTATCCTTTTAAAAGTGTCCAATAAGCCAATATTTAATCAACATTCATTCATTCACCAAATATTTATGGAGCAACTACTGTTTGAAATCACTCAAATTGGTCAGGTAGAGGATAAAAAGAACGTTAAGATGTTGTTCTCACCTTCAATAAAACCTTATGCAGAATAGGGGTACAAATTATAAAAGCTGGTCAGGGAAAGAACCCCAAAGACTTAAAAGTTACACAGGGATGCATGAATAATTGCCTGGAATCGCCAAGGAGCACAGCCAAAGGAGGCATTCTTTTCAGCTAATGATGGTTTTTCAGGAAAAGGCAAACAGCAAGTGGGATTTGAGGTAGGTTAGAAAGGGCGAATTTGCTGTTCTTAGTAAAGCAATCCCAGGAAAGAGCTGAGCCATTTGAAAGGATTTTATATGCTCTCTCCAATTTCCCTTCCCTCTACATGCCCATTTCCAATCAGAACGGAAATTGAGAAGTGGCAGAGAAAGGATTTTAAAGCGATGATATGTAAGAGGTCTGTCTGGAAAAAGTCTAGCCATTGTTAATATAATGAGCACAGTTTGCACAACATCGATGTAACCTGGCAGCCAAGGGGAGTGGACTGGAGTATGCGTGTGTGAACAATGACAACTTCACTGTACTAGTCAGGCGGGGTGGTAGACACCGTTGAGTGAGCCTGTATACTGGGTGGCCATCACATTCAAAATGACTGAGTGAGTAGAGCAATGAATCTGCATCAAATTTTGCATTAAGCTTGAACATTCCTCTATGGAAACTATTTGGATGATTCAAAAGAATGCAGCTATGGGCAACTGGTGATTGGCAGTTTCATCATGACAACATGCCGACTCATATATCACATTTTGCGCAGAGTTTTTTGGGGAAACATCAAATCACCCAGGCGATTCATCCCCCTACAGCCCAGATTTGGTGCCTTTCAACTTCTGGCTTTTCCCAAAACTAAAATCACCTTTGAAAGGGAAGAGATTTGAGACTATTGATGAGATTTGGGAAAATACAACAGAGAGCTGATGGCAGTTGGGAGAACTGTGTGAGGTCCCAAAGTGCCTACTTTGAAGGGGACTGAGGTGTCATCATCCTGTGTACAATATTTCTTGTATCTTGTATCTTCAAGAAAGGTATCTATTTTTCATATTACATGGCTGGATACCTCCTGGACAGACCCTGAATGGCCAGGGGATGTGAGTAAAAAGTGTATGCTGTGGCT
>PVJD01018884.1:0-13153 GCA_004026545.1 Mormoops blainvillei | reverse complement strand
TCATCTCCTGAGAGCTTCACAGGCACCCATCTGTGCCCATCCAAGCTGTACCTGTGGACAAAGGTTAAATGGAGCAAATAGGCTGATATGTATGCCGCCTTTAGTTCCATGAGTAGTAAGGACCTGTACCTCTGACCCAGTGTTACAGAAAAATGAAACGACCAGACACTGAGGGGTTAGGAGCACGATCTTTACTTACATGCAGGGGCCCAGAGGAGACAAACTCCAAATTCTGAGCCCAGAACAATAGCCCCGCATTCCCTTTATGCTGGGCTAAGTGGGGTAAGAGTCTTGGGAGGCGTGGTATAGATTTGGCGCGAAAAGGGTTTACAGAGGTGAAAGAGAAGCATTTACATCATAAGTCAGGGCAATTAGCATTTCATCTTTGGTATCAGCCTTGATTCCCTCTACACCAGGAATCTCATCTTTTACTAGTATCTATGAATAGGTGACAGACTAATTTGTTTGTTTATAAATTAGATAAAATACCCAATCCTTCACAGAAACAACAGGTAGAGTAGAAGTAATTCTGATGGGATACTCCAAGATATATACTCCCCGACTATCATAAAATTTCATGCTTTACCAGTTCCTGAGAGGTTGTTTTGTCAAATTTGGAAGAGCATAGGCTTTGGAATCAGAAACACCTAGAGCAAAAAAAAAACAAAAACAAAAAAACAGATTGGCTGTTTGTAAAACATAACATCAGTAAAACAGGGGTACTGTTGTAGAGGGAATCAAGGTTGATACCAAAGATGAAATGCTAATTGCCCTGACTTATGATGTAAATGCTTCTCTTTCACCTCTGTAAACCCTTCTCGAGCCAAATCTATACCACGCCTCCCAAGACCCTTACCCCACTTAGCCCAGCATAAAGGGAATGCGGGGCTATTGTTCTGGGCTCAGAATTTGGAGTTTGTCTCCTCTGGGCCTGTGCATGTAAGTAAAGATCGTGCTCCTAACCCCTCAGTGTCTGGTCGTTTCATTTTTCCGTAACATTGTAATTAATAAATATAATGATATCAATGATAAAGCTCTTACTCAGACCCTGACCAGCTAAAATCAATTAATGATATTTTTTCTCTAAGATTTATTTAAAGATTTGGACACCATGTTGAGAAGCATATAAAGAAAAAAGTACAAATAAAAATATTTTATTAGTATCCATATAAAGTCACATACTTATTTAAAAGAAACAAAATATAAAAAAATAAAGTAACAAAAAATCAACTGTAGTTCCACCATATAAAAGAAACAATTAATAATATAATGTATCTTCTCTTTATTTAATTCTAAAAGATCAAATTTTAGAAAATAAAGTATATGCAATTTAGTATCCTAAAGTAGAAATATCTTGATAGTGGTTCTAGTGAGTTTATTCTAAGGAAAATAAATATAGTAATATCACATGCCAGAAATCATGGTTGTTGAATTTTTATTAAACCCAGCAGTTAAGAACACAAAAGAGACTTTTGCAAGGACTTTTCTATAGCCCAACCATCTGAATACTTGCTTTATTTTGTTTTAAAGGAAAAAGGAAAAAAAATAGACAAAAACATATAAAACAATTATTCCAGGCCTCTGTAGAGAGAAAACCAGAGATAAAATAGTAGGCAAAAAGTCTGAAAAAATAGTTGTTGCATCAAACAATTTTATTAATTATAATAAAATTAACTATGATTGGAACTTTTAAAACATCTGCAGTGACACGAGAGGCTGTGTTTAAACACGCTCAATTCATTTTCAATCACTTAAATATAATTGTTATTAGTTGGAAGTCATTAAGAAAGTAACTTTCGAAAAACAATTCTGGCATATCACAGGGCAAAAATAAAAGGATTAATAAAAGAAAATATGCTCAAACATTATGATCTCAATCATTACATATAAACTAGTATAAAAATGAAGAAGATCCAGTTGACCATTGATTCAATTATAATTCCTTATTTAGATATTAAGATCATTAATTTCATTAGCTAATTAAAATCTATAATCATGCAATAGTAATGACTTTTTATTCAATGAAGACTAATCTTGTTTATTTATTTAATAAGCATTTGTCATGTAATGACCATAAGTGTATGCCTGACCATGAAACTATCATCAAAGGTACAGAGAAAATATGGTAATACTCTCAATTCTTATTACCCATTTTAATCACTATTTATCTAGAATTAGAAATCTCTTCAAAAGTGAGAGTGCATAGTGTAGAAAATATGTAATCAAAGTATCACATGAGATTTATTTTTTTATAAAATAAAATCATAATTAATAATTGAAAATTTCAAATATATTTACAATTTATTTATATTTATAATTGATTTAATTTATTTAAATAATTTAAATATATTTATAATATATTTAAAATTAAAATGAGTAAAACAATATGCATATCATCTTAATTTGTAAAATAGAACTATTAAGTAGATAAACTCTAGGGAATATTATGTATAGATGGTGGGGCTGCATGTCATTTTTGTGGTTTTTGAATTTACAAAATTTCAGCAGTAGGAAAGTATTATTTTATAATCTGATATAGTTATTTTTAAAAGCAAAATACATGTATATGTCTTATAACCAATTTCCTCAGGTCTTTATTTTGTTGAATAAAGTAATATATTACTGCTAATGTATGAGTATAGTTAAAGCAGAAAGACTCAAATCTGATGACCTGGGTTTTTGTCTGAATCAACTATTAGTCATCTCTTTGATCCTGAGCATAAAATTTTACACCTATTTTTCCTTTAATTGTATTTTGATGGATTTTGACTGGGTAAGCTCTATAATCTTTTTTATCTCTACAAAAATAATTACTTATTAAAATGGCTGTCATATAGTGCCAGACTCTTTAAAAAATGCACACACGCAAGCACACATATCTACTTAGTTTTGATAACTACATATCGGAGATACCAATATTATTCTCATTTTAGATATAATGGAGGCTCAAGCTTCTAGATAACAAAGGTTAGTTTCAGAACCAGGTAGTCTGGCATTAGAATCTATTATCTTAACTCCTATCTGATAACATTACCCTAGGTAGTTAGCTAATTATTAATAGGAGAATGGGAGAAAAAGGAAGAAGACATTGAGTTTAATAAACCAGGGAGCATAAACCTGTTTACTTAACCAGGAAGCTGAAGTTTCACACTCCAGGGGATTACAGCATTGCATCTCCAAAAGGATTAGCATTGCTCCCATACTCCTTCCAGAGCCCGATTGTTGGGGAGAGGGTGCATGAGAGGTACTTGACCAAAGAGGTCTACAGTGTAACCAGAGCCTGGATCCATCAAAAAGCTCTGGAAAAGCTGGGAATTTAATTGGTCATTTTTGAAAAAGCACTTGACCCAACCAAATACAAGGTAATGTAACCCTAGGGGAACAAAGAGTGTTCTCTCTCTCTCTCTCTCTCTCTCTCTCTGTCTCTCTCTTGCCTATACCTGGTAGCACACTCACTCTGTGTATTCATGCACTTTCTTTCACCTGGAACCATATGATTATGTGAGTATAGCAGAGTCTAGCAGCTACAGCAGCCCACAGATGATGTGGGCTCCAAAAAACTAAGCTTTAATATGAAGCAGAAACTCTGGACACTGGCTTTTTAATTTAATTTAATTTCATTTATTTATTGTTTTGCCTTGCTGAAAACACAGTTGGACTTTTTCCATGATGGGATGGAATGGATGAAACATTGGAAACCCAAGGGCAGTATTACATGAATAAACAATTTTTGTCACACCACAATATGCCATGCATGGGCCCTTGGAATGCTTTCCTTGTGATCCCATAGAAAAGCCTAATTTCCACTGGCAACATTTGGTGAGCCAGCCAGGAGGAGGGAGAAGAAGTAGATGTGAATTTTGGTGAGAGCTGAAATGCCACCATCCTGGGCTGGGACTTCTATTCATCATTTCTCTCTCTCTCCCCTCTACCAGTGTCTGTGTGAGCTTTTTGCTTCCTTTCCTCTGCCTTCTGTTGCCCCCACACCCATCCCTGCTACTTCAGACCCAGGACCAACTTCATGGGTGTCAGCCAAAGGGCTCAACCCTAGCCTTAGCCATCACCCATGGGCCAGGGTGCAGTGAGGGCAAGGCCTTCTTTTTTTCAGCCCATCTCAGCAACCTTTCAGCAGTGGTGGCCCAAGAGAAGCAAAATGAGTGCACTTTGTTTCAACTCCATCTCTGGAGCTGCAGCTGTCCCCAGTGTTTTCAGCCCCCATAGGGCAAGAGACTGGTTGGCACTGGAAAGCACAGAGTGTGGGTGGGTGTGAGTGTACCCAATGCTGATTCCATGGCTTTTGCTCCTAGTGCAAACCTGGGGATGTGCCCCAGGTTTCCTTTCCCATTTCACAGTTTCTGCACTCCCAGCCCAGGATGCGGAAGAGAGGACCCTTTACAAGTGTTGTGCCCAGCTTAGCTGTGTGCAGGATGGTCCCACATCTCCAGCACCTTCTCACTTCCCACATCCATGCTGATTTGCCCAGTCCTGAGAGCAGCCAGCTGTCTCATGCCACTAACCCTGGGACCTTAGGGTGTGGCTTGCAGCTCAACGGCTTGCAGCACACATCTCCTAGGCTCGTCCAGCTCTCAGTCCTCATCCTTTGTGGTGCCCAACCTAGTGAGCAGAATGGGAGCCCTCCTTCAGCCAATACTGAGCAGGCCAAGCTCTTGCAACACAGGCATGCAGCACAGTTCCCTTTTTTGAATTCCCCGTCCTCTTCCTTCTTCTCAGATTGTGCGGCTTCCCCAACCTTTGCTGATCAGCAGCATGGGCCTACAGTCTCCATGGCTTGGACTGCATTCAGGTCCTCTGCGCAGAATGGGCTTGGAAAACCACCCGCTTCTGTCAGTCACTCATGCCCCCAGCCCCATCACCTTATGTTGCAGCTCCATATGTAGACGGCCTCTGTGCATCCTGGACCACACCAATGATGAGAGGTGCCAGCTAAAGTGCTGCTCTCATACATGCAGCACAGGTCACACAGCCTGATCACAGAGAAAGCCACTGACTGGAGTTGCTACTGCCACTCCACCCCGAGCCCTTCCCTAGTCCCACAGCCAGAGTTCCCCTAACAACCGTAAGTTGCAAAGGTGGTGGAGGCAGGGACTGCAGTCTGAGTGCACATCTGGGGTTCTCAGTCACTGCTTTTGGCTCCTAATGTAAATAACAGCTGCTTGTCTATACCATTAGGGAACCAAGTTCTTAGTCTTCACTAATTCTCCTACAGGGATACCTAATAAGTAAAAAACTTCAAATATTAGTGCTCACTGATCTCAGAGATGACTAAATGTTTATTAATTTCCCCCTAGAGAGAAGGCCACAGAAGTGCCAGGATATTAGATCTCTGGCCATGTTAACAGAAAATGTTCCCTCCCCTCCTAAGGGAGGCTGGCTCCCTTTATCAGGCCTCTTAAAGGACTGAGGCTGCTAAGGTACGGAGTTATAAGACAAGCTTTTCCATCTAAGGCGGTGGAGGTGTAGGAACCCCTGGTGCAAACAGACAGAAGGTAGAAGCTTTCAGCAACACTGGTTAAGGCCAGAGGCCCTTAGAATCACCCATGTGGAGTTAAATGAACCCTACTAATCAGGGCTTGATCACACTGACCACTGGTGAGGTTCCACACCTGGGCAATTTCATTGCTCTTTCAGGAAGGTCTCAGCCCACACGGAAGGGGCTAGAAATGATCCTAAGGAAGCTGAGGCTGGCAGTAGGAGTCATCTGCCAATCCTGGGCCCTGGTGACATGATAGTAGAGTTAAGGAAAATTGAGGGCGCTCATATTTTTCCTCAGTTACCCAATATGTCTGTCTTTTACAAGAATGAAGTTTTATCCCCCTCTTATTTAAGGACGAAAGTTGTTCTTTTTTTTAGTCAAGAAGACTATAGGCAATAACAATCTTTATCCACAGTTTTTCAAGAAATCCCCTTAGGGTGCACGCTTTCTAACTAGTAAAAAATTAACCCTGAATTTCTCAAAAAAAGTGCTTATAAGATAATTTTGCTTTGTGAATCCAAAGTCTGCCTTTAAAATGCAAATACCTAGTCTCCAAGAATTCTTACCTGGACCATCCTTTGAAATGCAAATTTCGGTAAACTAGATCTTATCAAAAAGAAAAACCTTAGCCACCTGAGCAAATTATTTTAACTTAGTTCACCTGTAATTTCTAAATCAGTGAGCTTTGCATTACAATACCTGCCTAATGAGAATGTGTTTGCCAATCTAAGGAATGCTAATTACCTACTTTAGCTGTCTAATACCGAGTTGGAGTTTGGTACTTTTCACTCTGTTAAAAGGACAAGGATTTTTCTTTTGCTTTACATTTTTCTACCTATCTGATTCCTCCAGAATTTAGCATTTCTTAAAGAGTGACTCATGGCAATACATGTCTTTGCATGAATTCAATAGAATCAGTTTCCCGTTGTGGTTTCACTAACCAAGACTTTGACTGGAATATCACGTCTAAGGAAGGCAGTCCTGGACTCTGGATGTCACCACAAAGACTTGAGGGATTAAGATTGAATTTCAAAGCTAATAAAAGACCACTGAAAAATTAGCCTGGTACCTTGCTTGGTCATGTGGTTCATGGCAGTCTTTCCAGGGAAGGAACAAAGGTTACTTTCCTGAAAGATGTCAAGGAAGGGACCTCAAGACATGTTGAGGAATGTCAAAAACTTGAGGACTTCACCCAAATCTATAGGTATTGCGGGCAAAGCCTAATGGCAATTGGGTGGCTTGGCTTCTTTGACCTGAAAGGCTGACTACAGCTTAATCTAAAGATTCCTTGCAAAATTCCAGCAAAGCAGATTTGAAAAAGCATATGTGATCAGTTGTTATTATTGTTGTGTTTATGCATATAATCAGGCCAAATAAAACTGGACTTAATGCAGTCTCTTTGATAAAAATGAAGGTGATTTAAGGAGAAAAAAATTGTGTTCTACTGGAAATCACAATGCTCAGCTGTGGATATTGAACTCTAGTGCAGTTAACTGTCCTCAATTTTTGTTTTTACTTGTAAGCTGAACTGCTTCCTAAATATTTTTTATCTTTCTTCAGCACTCCAAGCTAATATTTTATTTTTTCTCCTATCTTTTGGCTAGGAATTATTGGGAATCAAACTTTTTTTTTTCTAATCTGTGTCTGTGTATGCCATAAAAAATTTACCTCAGCACCTGATGGCATCACTGGAGATACTGAAACTGCAGAAAAAAGAGGCTCTGTCAAATTGACAATGCTTAATTTATTCCAGCAAAGATTTACATTTGGAAATTTTCTTAAGCGACAGTCTTGCAGACTCAGAAACTGATTTTGATTCGTTGTGTTCATTAATCTTAGCGTTCTCCCTTCTGTTTTCATAGAGCGTATGCCTATGACCTTATTTACCTGATTGCTTATTTACCCAGCATAGGTGTCACTTTAGAAGCCCTAGAGTGGTCTATTGGCTTTGCTTAAAACACTTTGTTTTTTTTCCCTCAAATGGTTCAGACAGAAAAGGCCCACAGCACTTCAGTGGGTTGGGTGGGGGAGAACTTGGAATGTTTCTCTAAGCCTAATTTGAGTTAAGTATGGTAAACAAGAGGGTTTTGGACAGGTGTGACATACTTTCCTCCATGGGAATCTTTCTTCAACTTAACATGAGATACTATAAAGTTAGTCCCTCCCTCTATCACCTGGTTACTACTTTTCATCAGATCTTTTGTTGCTGTAGTACTCCTCATTCTTGGACTATGTCTTTTAATCTTCTTGTCAAATTTATGGCCTCTATAATACAACAAGTATGCAAACTTGTCTGGCAATGCCACCCTCTAGGTAACACCATCCTCTGGACATTATATATGATGCCACCCATGAACAGTGGACTGATCTGGACTTTGCAAAATCCCTCTTCCCTTCATTGTGACTCCCTTTCCCTTTCTGTGCTTTCTTCCTTTAACAGATGGGAATACCCTCTGAGCATGGAAATATGTAGGACTATGTATCTTTGACAGCATTAAGCAGCTACAAAAGAAAAAAACATCATCCATCTACCCTTTTAAGATTACAGTATTCAAGATATTCAGGCAGGGAATGTTACCATAAGTAGTTAACTAATTATTAATAAGAAAATGGATGCAAAGGGAATTAGACATTGAGCTTAATAAATTGATGGGTTTCAGTTTATTAAGGGGATTACAGCACTGTTTTGCCAAGGGGATTAACTCTACCCTTCCACCTCCATATACCAGACTCAAGGGGAGTGCAGGGGGAGGTGCTTTCCCAAAGAGACCTGTCAGTCTAACTAGGGGTTGGATCCAATAAAAAGCTCATGAAAGCTTGGGAAGTAGATGGTCATTTCAAAAAAACACCTGGTCCATCCCAAACATGAATAAACATGAATAATAGTTTATTCAAACATGAATA
This sequence comes from Mormoops blainvillei, assembly GCA_004026545.1. NCBI lineage: Eukaryota > Metazoa > Chordata > Mammalia > Chiroptera > Mormoopidae > Mormoops > Mormoops blainvillei. The sequence continues at coordinate 4,755 of PVJD01018884.1, read as the reverse complement.
AACTATTTTACCACACTGCAATCTCCTGTGTGTGGGACCTTGGAATGCTTTTCTCATGATCCTGTGGACAAGACTAATTTTCATAAGCTACAATAATGCTTCAACTTTTTAACATTTTTCCATTTGTATTGTATTTTATAAATTACTTATATCTAAATAATAACTGTATTAGTCATGGTTCTTTATAAAACCAGTAAGATAGATGATAGGAAGGTAGGTAGGTAGGTATCTATCTATCTTTCTATCTATCATCTATCTATCTGTCTATCTATCTATAAATATCTATTTATTTATAGATATTTATAGAAAGATAGAGTAGAAGTTGAATATAGTACTTATTGCTCATTCTCCTACTTTCTAAGTTCTTCTGGATAAGCTAATAATTAAATTAACAGCAGGAATTCACTTAGACATAATAAATCCATGAAAATGCCAAAGACAGTGAGGCAACATAGGGAATATAAGACATTTTAGACAAAGGAGAAAAGGGAAGTAATGGGGTATTAGATTTTAGAAGTGAGAAAGGGAGGCTGACTGGTAGCTAAGGAATAACAGAACAGCATAGCAGGTAAATCCTTTCTAGTCTCAGAAACAATGGGACCCAGTGAGTGTCCAGCTAACAGGCACCTGCCTGAAACCCTCTTGTTTACCATGCTTAATTTGAAACTCTTCCTGAAGCAGTTTTCTCTGTCTAAATCTTAACTGGGCAGAAAAGTGGGGAGGGTCAAACATTCTTTGTCTTTTGTTCCTTAATAAATAGCTTAAAGTCGTTATCTCTAAAAAGGAGCTTCTGGGTGACCAAATTTTGATCACTTCAATATATATGTAGATAGATAGATAGATGATAGATAGATAGATAGATAGATAGATAGATAGATAGATAGATAGATAGATGATACATAGATGCTGATTTTTTTTAAAGGAATTGGTTCACACAATTATGGAGGCTGGCAAGTACAAAATACATAGTTCATTTTAAAGGATATTAGCCTGGAAAACCAGGAAAGAACTAGTGAGACAGTTCAAGTACAAAGGCTAACTACTGAAAATATTTCCTTTCACTCAGGGGAAGTCTGTTGTTTATTCACTTGTTACCAGACTGAAGGGGGTCCATTTGCCCATGTACATCAAAGCTCAATAAAACATGAACAGGAATTTGAAGCCAAGAAAGTAAGGATTTATGAAGGAGATGATGCCATGCCCAGAGTCACAGGGTCATTCTCAAAGACCTGGCTCCCTGATGGCTTCTAGGGGATGGGTTTTATATGGGAGAAATTATTAACCATGGTGACTAAAGGAGTTAGGGCCATGGTTTCTACTAATTTGTGAGTTCTAAGATTAGGGATAGTTGATTATTGCATTTGGTGTTGATGTCAGCCATGGTGTTGCTTTCTCCGGTTTTGCAAGGATAAGGTCAGTGGGGTTGTTCTCAAGCTGAAACGCAACTAAGGCCTAGATGTTACATCTATTTTGACCAAAACTCTGTCTCTGTGGTCAACAGATCCAAGGCTTTGTTCCTAAGACTAATGGATGCTGACCCAAACTTCATTGTCCTGAGGTCTTAACGATTAAGCCAGGGAGAGGGAAGTGGGTGAATCAGGGTACTCGGTGAGGCCAATCTGAGTCAAAGGACAACATCCAAAAAAAAGGCCAGACTAACAAAAATAACATTTCTGTGCAGCTACATCTTCAGGCCTTCAACTAACTGGATGAGGCCCACCTGTATTACTGAGGGTGCTCGGCTTTTTTCAAAGTCCACTGATTTAAATATTACTCCATTCCGAAAATCACCATTACAGAATCACCCAGAATAATGATTGACCTCATATCTGGGCACCATGGCTCAGAAAAGTTGACAAGTAAAATTGATCATCACAATGATTAAATGCTATGTATCATTTATAATTATTTAATATCAGGGAATAATCAGATATCACAGTAGAGGTGTTTTGCTGCACTTAAATAGGCCTTGCATCAACTGCTTCTCTAACCCTATAATTTAAACTCTTTGCAATAACTTCATATGCTCTCTTACTTATATAACTGAGCCAGTTTTGTTTAGGTGCTGGTATACTTCAGTTTACTAATAGACTTGCACTTAAACACCTGTGTGTACACTGAATTGTTCCACGTAATTCCCCATGAAATGTCAGACATGTTTTCTCTGTATTTCTCATTGATTTTTCAGTTGGATATGGCTCAGACTTTCAGCCCTAAGTTTTTAACCCCTTATATTTCCAGTTCATTTATATTAAATATTGAATACATCTATGAATAAGTAATTAAAAATATTTTACCATTTCATGTTTTTGGTTTTGCTTGTTTTTTGTTTTTTTTCAAAAATACCTTGAGAAATATCTGACACTACTACTAAAATGTAAGAATAGTTCCTGGGTTTTATAATGTTAAATTCACTGCTGAAAGCCTTTCAGTTACTTGTTTAATCATTGTTATAAATTCGATTGTACTCCCTAGGGTGAGATAAAATGTAGAATTCTCTTTTTTAACTGATGTTTTTAGAAGATTTAAGTGCTGTAAATTATTGGTGCTCTGACGTATGTTTTCCTCGATCAAACTATTCATTTACTCATTGAGAAAACTATTTATTGACAGACTTCTGTGTGTCAAGAACTGTTCCAGGTGCAGAGGACACCAATAGTAAAAATAATGCTCCCTCTTTTCCCCAAATCAGCGCTTTGGTAACGCTTACATGTAAGTTAGTCATAAACAAAGAATAAATACATATGTAAAACATGTAGCATATTTTGATAATTATTATGGAAAAAATAAAATAGTAAAAAAATGAATAAAAGTTCAGTTATAAATAAAGTGGGATTTAAAAAGAGACTCACTGAGAAAGTGATATTTTTAAGTGGAGAAAAGTGCAAATAAAAAGGACCTAAGGCAGAAATGCTCCCTGCAGTTTCTTAGAATGCTAGGTCGGCCCACGTAATGATTGACTGGTATAAATAACAGTGGCAGAGTAGCAAAAGATGAGGTCAGAAGTATTGCACTTTGGGAGAAAATTGTGGAGTCATGTTTAAGACATTGATTTTTGCTCTCAATGACATGGGAGACTATTAGTAAGTTTTGAACAAGGAGTGATATTAACTGGCTACAATTTTCAACTTACTCGGGCCACAGGAAAACACTGTTGTAACCTAGGAACATGTGAAAAATGATGGTGGCTTAGGCAAGGGTGAGAAATAAGGAAGGAAAAAAATAGGGTTAGCTGGGCCTATAGTCGAAAGACAGAGACTATATTGCAGAGAGAAAGGGAAGAACCAAGAATGGGTTTTGCCTTTCACAAGTGAAAGCTATGAAAGAGTGTGAGAAAAATAAATTCCATATTTTTTCCTTTAACTAACACTTTCAAATACAATGGTAAGATGAATAAAAATGTGTACCTTCTCCTGCCATTCTTCATGCATGGGACAAGCAAAGTTGCTGAATCAATAATTGTGTTGATTATACCATTCCAGAGAAACAATGTATAAAAACATATTCTAGTAAAATTTTTCTGTAATCTGTTTCTCCTGTCCCATCAAGTGTGACAGTGTATTATTATATATTGACAGAAAACATCAATATGGATGATGTTAGACAGTGGGAGGAAAACATTTTGGTGTGCTGGTTTTGTCTTCATAATAACGGCATTGATCTGTATTTCAGCTTACGCGTTGTCAGCAGCTCACAGTGAATGTTCCCACATCTACACTGACATGAGCAGTAATATGGGGAATGTCAGATGGGATCTGCAATTCATAGTAATGGCTCTACAGCCTAATTATTTTTGTCAATTGTGAATTCATCATTAATCTGATTTGTCCTTCTTTGTTGCGATCTCTGCAAATTGGCATGATAATGAACAGCCACTTCTGGGTTTGCTTTCTTTCCTCTTGCCTGATTAAATAAACTATTCTGGTACTTATATGGCTTGGGGATTGCCATTTCCTCAATTTTACAATCATTTCCTCAAAATAGATTATCTGCTTAGTGATTTTCATAATTTACAGTCTTCTTTCTTGGAGACTTTTTAGCATTCTTCTTTAAATAACATGAAGGCTTCCATCTTATTCTTAGGTTATGAATCATGTTAACACTAAAGAAGTCGCTTTGGAAATTGAATTCACTCAATTAATACTTAAACACCTAGGCAAGTTACTGTAAAAATCTTCGTGTTTTTTTGTTGTTGTTATTGTTTTTTTTTTTTTTTTTTACCTATGTTAGTGAATTAAATGTACTTATTCACAGGCTTATAATGGACATTTAGTAAAATAAATATATATATGTACCAAAGAGTAATGGGGGTTCTGCTGCCCACCACCAACCTCTAGGCAAAATTCCAGAGGCAGAGGTTTGGTGAAAAAGGAAAGGAGTCTTTTATTCAAAAGCTACACCATTTTGGAAGAATGGCAGGCTTCTGCCTCAGAGTCCATTTACTCTAAAACTCCCAAAGAAAAACCCTGCCTCCTTTGCCAGGTTAGATCAAAGCTTGCCTGGAGTTCCTTCTCCCATTAAAAATACCATTCTTTGAAAAAAGCAGGCGGTGGCAGCACCGTCATCCAGGGGACTTAGCTTGTACCTCGTCACAGCCTGGTTTCAGGCATCTTTTCGGAGTCTGCGTGCACGCAGTCCATGCAGCCACGCCACCTCCACTGCTTTCCAGGACTGGGCTCAGGAACCCAAGGCCACTGCCAGACCACACGGTTTTCAGGGTTTGCTAGTCTGTGACCCTCCAGCTCCCAGACTGGG